>JAOVVF010000026.1:239314-256419 GCA_028565595.1 Duopalatinus emarginatus
AGTAATACGATTGGGCTCCACAAATATTCTGGACACCAGACTTCCTGCAGAACGCTCCACAATTCTGTTGTGATCTGAGGAGTGGGATTTCTGATTTCTGTGTTCCACAGCATGTCACATGGCATCCCAGATGTGTTCAATAACTCTGGGATCTGGTGATTTAGGTGTGAATGACTAAACCCCCCAAACTCAGATGAGTGTTCCTCTAACCATAATGTGGTGTGTCTCTAGACGTGTGTGGTGGTGCATTGTCCTGTTTGGTGGCGCGTTGTCAGATAGGAGACACACATAGCGTTCGTGTGTCAGAGACGTTTGTAGATGTACCAGGGGTCCTGTGGAATGCCAGCTAAACAAACCCTATACCATTATAGAGCTTCCATAAATGTTTATTGCTTTCTATGTGTGTTGAAGACGTGCATAGGTGGAGTTGCTGTGTTTTTTGCAACTTGTCTGTACTAGTTTTTTTCACCACTTCTGTGTACATTAGCGTCCGTTTGGACTCTGTAAATTGACGTGTAACATGTTGGAGTCGGTTATTTAGTTCAGAAGGAATCTCTGTAAAAAAAATTTAACAATCACGCCGAATTACACACATGTCAGACATGCTGTAAAACACAAACAGAAAGGTTTCCTGGGTTCTTGTGAAGGTTCCTTCAGTGGCAGCAGTGCCATGTAGCTCAAGGCTGGACATGGTGAAGTGTTTATCAGCTCTGTGAGGCTCTCAAACCCAACACCTCGAAGCATGCTGGGAATTTGCAGATGTTTCTGCACACCCTGGGCAGTGCAGGACCTCATTGGCCTCGGGCTGGACGTGTTCAGAACCTGAGCAATGCTGGAATGTGTGCTGGATCTCGGGGTATGACAGGATATCAGGGTCAGAAGTCTGAAACACTTTCAACTTTAAACACTTCACGAGATTGTGAAGAGGCTTTAATACGAAGTCAGGTATTTAAAATAGAATCACGATTTTCATTATTCTTCATAAGATAAACTGCTAAAGATGGCCGACACGACTTTTATAAAAATCATCGAAACAGATACTAAATATACAGGAGGTGTGTGATCATCATCAGCAGGAGATCTGAGCTCTCTGACCATGCTGTCATCAAAATCAAGAGGAGACCTAATCTAAACATCTAAATATCTGAACATCTAAACATTTAAATATCGGAACACCTAAACATCTAAATATCTGAACATCTAAACATCTGAACATCTAAATATCTGAACATCTAAACATCTAAACATCTAAATATCTGAACATCTAAACATCTGAACATCTAAATATCTGAACATCTAAACATCTAAATATCTGATCATCTAAACATCTGAACATCTAAATATCTGATCATCTAAACATCTAAACATTTGAATATCTGAACATCTAAACATCTAAACATCTAAACATTTGAATATCTGAACATCTGAATATCTGAACATCTAAACATCTGAACATCTAAACATCTGAACATCTGAACATCTAAATATCTGAACATCTAAACATCTAAGCATCTAAACATCTAAATATCTGAACATATGAACATCTAAACATCTAAACATTTGAATATCCGAACATCTAAACATCTAAACATCTGAACATCTAAACATCTAAACATCTGAACATCTAAACATCTAAACATCTGAACATCTAAATATCTGAACATCTAAACATCTAAACATTTGAACATCTAAACATCTAAATATCTGAACATCTAAATATCTGAACATCTGAACATCTAAATATCTGAACATCTGAACATCTATCAGGGTCAGAAGTCTGAAACACTTTCAACTTGAAACACTTCACGAGATTGTGAAGAGGCTTTAATACGAAGTCAGGTGTTTAAAATAGAATCACAATCTTTATTATTCTTTATAAGATAAACTGCTAAAGATGGTCGACATGACTTTTATAAAAATCATCAAAACAGATACTAAATATACAGGTGTGTGATCATCATCAGTAGGAGATCTGAACTCTCTGACCATGCATAAATATCTAAACATCTGAACATCTGAACATCTAAACATTATATAACATATATATTTATATGCAAATAATATTCCACTTGACCTGCTGACACGCTCACACATGTTTCTTTCCTCACTGTTTGAGACTTGTAGCGTATCTGCATAGAATAAAAGAGTGTATTTTTGAGAAGACTGGATGGAGATTTTCAGGAGCGTCTGCTGAACACATTTCATTTCAGACTTGAGCATTAGTCCTGTGGGATTTCTACAGTGAAAGCATCCCAAAACCTGATGCTTGTGAGCATGTGTTTGTGTGTGTGTGTGTGTGTGTGTAACATGTAGATTAAAGTGCATGTTTAAAATTGCACGCTGCTTTTAAGATAATGTGTGTAGACCTTAATAACTACTCAGACACACGTAAGGTGGTGTATAGGCTTTAAGGTTAAGTCTTATTTAGAGTCTGTAATTAAACATATGTCCCTGTTTTCACTTTATGTGAAGCAGATCTGTAGACATCATAGCGGCGTTTCCTTTTTCATTCGAGAAGCTCTGAAGTGCTTAATGAGGCCACATTCCTATAGTTAATATGTAGAGCTCCGAGTCTCTCTGGGTGTCTCAGTTTCTCTCACCTTTACTGGTCATCATCTATAAAGGCCAGTCGATGGTGTTGAGTTGCTGTGTTGGTGTTGAGTGCCTGTGTTGAGTTGAGTGCCTGTGCCCAGCGTCTGTGTTGGTGTGTCGTGGCGGTGTCAAGTATCAGTGCCGGTGTCGAGTGCCTGTGCTGAGTGTCAGTGTCTAGTGTTTGTGCTGAGTGTCAGTGTCTAGTGTCTGTGTTGAGTATCTGTGTTGAGTGTCAGTGTCTAGTGTTTGTGCTGAGTGTCAGTATCTAGTGTCTGTGTTGATCTTCTGTGTTGAGTGTCAGTGTCTAGTATTGGTTATGAGTGTTGGTGTCATTGTTGAGTCGCTGTGTCCAGCATCTGTGTTGAGTGTCTGTGTCAAGTGTCTGTGTTTCGAGTGTCTGTGTTGGGTGTCTGTGTCGAGTATCTGTGTTGAGTATCAGTGTTGAGTACCTTTGTTGAGTGTCAGTGTCTAGCGTAGGTGTCAAATATATGTGTTGAATATCTGTGTTGAGTGTCTGTGTTAAGTGTCAATGTCTAGTATTAATTTTCAGTGTTGGTGCTGTTGTCGAGTGTCTGTGTTGAGTATCTGTGTTTAGTATCTTCAGTGAGTGTCTGTGTTTAGAGGTGGTGTCTAGTGTTGGTGTCGAGTCTGTTTCGAGTGTCTGTGTTGAATGTTTGTGTTGAGTGCTGTTGTCTAGTATTGGTTTTAAGTGTTAGTGTTGGTGTCGTTGTTGAGTGTCTATATTATCAGTGTTGAGTGTCTGTGTTGAGTGTCTGTTGAATGTTGTCGGTGTTGTGTGTCTGTGTCAAGTCTCTGTGTCAAGTTTCTGTGTTGAGAGACTTTGTCTAGTATAGGTTTTGAGTGTTGGAGTTGTCGAGTGTTGAGTATCTGTGTTGAGTATTAGTGTCTAGTGTCGGTGTTGTGTGTCTGTGTCAAGTCTCTGTGTCGAGTGCTGTGTTGAGTGTTGTTGTCCAGTATTAGTTTTGAGTGCTGGTGTCGTTGTCGAGTGTCTGTGTTGAGTATCTGTGTTGAATGTCAGTGTCGTGTGTTGAGTCTCTGTGTCGAGTGTCGGTGTTGAGTATCTGTGTTGAATGTCAGTGTCATGTGTTGAGTCTTTGTGTCGAGTGTCTGTGTTGAGTGACGTTGTTTAGTATTGGTTTTGAGTGTTGGTGTTGTTGAGTGTCTGTGTTAAGTATCTGTGTTGAATGTCAGTGTCGTGTGTTGAGACTGTGTCGAGTGTCTGTGTTGAGTATCTGTCTTCAATGTCAGTGTCTGTGTTGAGTCTCTGTGTTGAGTGTCTGTGTTGAGTATCTGTGTTGAATGTCTGTCGTGTGTTGAGTCTCTGTGTCGAGTGTCTGTGTTGAGTATCTGTGTTGAATGTCTTTCATGTGTTGAGTCTCTGTATCGAGTGTCTGTATTGAGTATCTGTGTTGAATGTCAGTGTCGTGTGTTGAGTCTCTGTGTCGAGTGTCTGTATTGAGTATCTGTGTTGAATGTCTGTCGTGTGTTGAGTGTCTGTGTCGAGTGTCGGTGTTGAGTATCTGTGTTGAATATCTGTCATGTGTTGAGTCTCTGTGTCGAATGTCTGTGTTGAGTATCTGTGTTGAATGTCTGTCGTGTGTTGAGTCTGTCGAGTGTCTGTGTTGAGTAGTATAAGTTGTCTAGTATAGGTTTTGAGTGTTGGTGTTGTCGAGTGTCTGTGTCGCATATCTGTGTCGAGTGTCTGTGTTGAGTGTTGTTGAGGATGTCAGGTGTGGTTGTTAAATGTTGGTGCTGGTGTTATATGTTGCTGTTGGTGACTCAGTGACTCTCTCACTGATAATCAGTGCCTGTTTATTAAACACACAACATCTCAAGACTCTGATTCTGTCTGAGTAACAGGCTGATATACACATATACATACATATATATACACACACACACACACATATATATGTATACATATATACACATATATACACACACACTCAGTATATATACAGTATGTTTACAGCATGGGGAAAATATGATCTCCGTCTTGCACTTGTATGTAATTATATTCTGCTCTGTGGATCTTTGCTTTGAGACAGAGGGGATGTGAGGCATCGCGATGTTGGACACGATACACACACACGCCGCACACGTACGCACATGCACACACACACACACACACTTGTGAATTTCCAGTGTGGACATTTGGAAGCCTTCAGTTTGTGGGGGAGCAACAGAAAATGAGTTGAAACAGCACAAAACTGTGCATGAACACTTCCTGTTTTTCACAGAGGAGACGTTTTTTTATTCTACTCTATTCTCCAAAACTCTTTCACAATTACACACACACTCACACACACCTTATTTATTTATTTATTTATTGCATTACATAAATTACAGTGTGTTTGTACCTGCTGCTGTAATCATAATGACCTCCAGGAGGTCTGAAATCCTGCAAAAGCTTTCAGTTGCAGAGATCACATAGGACTCATGCTCTCTCACACACACACACACACACGCACCACTAAACACATGTGTCCTATCTGTAGTGTACAGCGTTTTTAAAGCGTTTTGCTGAAAACTGCCCCCCTCCACTCTTCCAGCCACGTAATGCATTCCTTCCAAAAACATCTCTCTCTCTTTCTCTCTCTCCTTTTCTTTCTCTCTCTCTCTCGCTTCTTGTCTCTCTCCTTCTCATTTTTGTCTGTCGTCTTGCTGTCTGGCCAAACGACTGCAGCTTTTCCCAGCTGAACTAGTGGACCTTTTCACGATTGAGCCTCCTGTTTCTGTGTGTGTGTGTGTGTATGTGTGTGTGTGTGTGTATGCCTGTTTGTGTGTTTTTTTGCTTTTCCTTTTTTCTCCCTTCTCTGTGATCACCAGCCTGTATATCCGGGTCCATATAAATGCTGAATGTCCATCCATCGGCTGAGGAAAGACTTGATTTTCCATTAGCGAGTGAAAGAACAGCACTGAAATCCTTTCTGCGTACGCTAGTGTGTGTGTGTACGAAGTTTGTGTGTTCCGCGTGTGTTTTCTAAAATGATGCGCAAACCAATTCCATTTAATTGAGCTGGAGAAGTCACAGATATAAACACACCTTCACTGCACTCTTGCAGGAGCAACCGAAACGCATTTCTTCACCAGCTATGTGGTGCGAGTTGGTCTGGCACCGCAGTCGGGGTGGGGGGTAGGGTGGGCGGGGACCTCACGCACATGTTGGCGATTTTGGTGTGTGGTGTGGCGGTGAGCGTTCGGCCTCCTGCGTGGCTGAATGGATGGTGTGAGGGATTCTTGGGCCCTTGAAGAGGGAGTAAAGGGCTCCTCTGAGGGAGCACAAAGGGCCGCTTGTTCTGGCGAGGAGGCCCATCGCTGCTGCAGGCTCGTGGGACGGGACGCTACACATCTCTCCCCGTATCGCTCTCATACGCTAGCGTCCTCTCGGCTCCCTTTTGTTGGCCTTGCCTCTCTGTCTCTGTTTGTATTTCCAAATATCTCCGTGTGAGTGTCTCACTATCTCGCCGTCTCGATGCTCTCTTTGCCCCCCTCCTCCATCTGAGATGGCAGGAATGTTGCTGTTTGCCCAGTGTATTGGTGTAGAGCTGTTGAACTGCCCCTCTTTCTAAAAGGCCTCTGTTCATACAGAAGACACCCCTGTAGCTGTTTGAGCATGAACGGGAGCGGGAGCGGGACCTCAGGGGGGGTGGCGGGGGCTCCTCTTTAGCCTTTACCTGCGGCACAGAGAACAATCTGAAAGGATTTTGTTGTGCCTTTAAAGTGTCGCTGTTATTTTAAACCCGGAGCTGCAGCACACTGGCGTGTCTATGAGCTCAAACCGCATACACGGCTGTGTACATACGGCTCTCAGTCTCCACCTGGAGAACACAAACAGCGCTTTAATCTGAGGGCCACGTTAGGACCTCCAGGGCCGAGGGGCAGAGACGAGATCAGACGGCTGCGTAATGCGATGGAGATGAAACTCGAAGGTCCGTCAAGGCAGTCGTGTGATTTACAGGCGTCGAGTGATAACCGCTCACTGCCATGCTCACGAGGAAGGGGCCCACAAATGGCTTTAGCAGCTGCCGGTGCGGCTCCTGCAGCCTCAGGACGAGAGAAACGGACACGGGAGGGAAAAAAAAAACCCAGCGCTGTGAATTATAGCCACCCGGGACGGCGATGACGTCGATGATGGCGGTGGTTGCGGCGGCGTACAAACAGGGCAATGGGTTCAGTCAGGTCGCGTCCCAGGGGAGTCGTGACAGAGCAGAGCTTGTGTTCAGGGTAAATACGGCAGCAGCAAACCCCCACCCGAACCACCCCCCCTTCCCCTTCCTCTCTCCCTCCACCCTTTACCTTAACGCCACCCCCACCGCTCCTCAGACCAGGTGGCTGTGTTTCAGAATGAAAAGCCGAACACAATGAGGCCATGTGTTTGTTTAACCCGGTGTCACTGTATCCGATACAGCCTCGTTAAATGGGCTCATACGGGTGGGAACAGGTAGACAGGTATACCTCTAGGGTAGATTAGGAGACACACACATGCACACACACACACACACACCGAGGGTGTGTTCACTTTAAAGTAGTGGAAATCAACGCCAGACTTATTTTACTAGCAGTTAGCTAACCGGCTAGCTAGGACAGGTAATGCTGGTGATATAATGCTGTCATAGAGGACAGGAGGACATGGAGTTAAATTGATGTCCCTGTCCGTTTTTGCTCCATTAGCTCAAGCTGATTGACAGCAGCTCAGCAAAGCCATGTCTGAGAACTTACTTTAGTTTTCTTAACCTAACGCTGTCTTACTACTGGACCTGTTCCTTCCTTCCTTCCTCCATGACTGATGTATCTCTTTTTCCTTCTCCTCTCAGGTCCCGCAGAAGTTCCCATGATGTCACCGAACGGCTCCATCCCACCCATTCACGTGCCCCCGGGATACATCTCCCAGGTAACACCCGAAGAAATCGACTGACGGCGATGAGTCACAATAATCTCAGCCCTGGAGGCAAATAAAACAGAACAGCAGCTTCAACACACACACACACACACACAAATTCACACATACACACATACACACACCCACACACGGGCTGATCTGATAAAGGCTTGGTCAGGCCGCAGTGATGTAAAGGTCAGCAGCACTTGTATTTCAGCCGAAAGGTCAGAAATGCTCGAGCGTGAGACACGTGAAGCTTCTGTCCTTCCGCAGCAGATCATCTAAATCCGTCAGTGTGAGTCTCAGGGTGTGAGAACACTGGACAGGTTTACGGTTCCTCAGAAACATGACAATATGTTAAGACTGAGTGAAGTGATAGTGAAGTGATTGACCTACTGTTCTTGCACGCAGAGGATTTTGACGTCCGCGTTTAATCCATCGGTGCATGAATTTACACACTAAGGGGCAGTGAATACACTTTCCCAGAGCAGGGGGCAGTCCCTATCCAGGGATTAGTTAAGGGGTTAGGTACGTTGATCAAGCAAGTGCACAGTTGTGCACATTTGTGTTTTGTCATTGTAGGGGAACAAACCTGGCAACCTACAGGTCACAAGACCGCAACTGCCCGAAAGTCACTGCTATAATATAAGTGAAACAGAAGAACAGATGATAACTTGTTGCACCGTGTTGCACGTAAAGTGATAAAATGCATGCATAATGTTCTTTAATGATTGTTCTCTGTTTTTTTTTTATTCCACCTATATTGCAGGACAAATGTTAAAACATCCGGTATGTTAGGGAGAAGTGTGCTTGTATACAATTGATGGAAAAGTTCTTCCTGTCTTCTGTTACACTCATTTGGTTTTTTTTGTGAAAATAGTTTCCATTCGCTTGAATGGAGATTTTAAAAAACTTTCGAGCTATTATAATGAAAATCTCCCGGTACGACACATTTACAGGTTCTGAAAGAAAAAGTTATAAGTTCTAAAAAGTTATACTCCAGTTGTCAGATGGCTATAATCCCACTCACTCCCTCTCATCACACTCACTCATATTAATTTAAAGTTTGGTTAATTGTTTAAAAATCAGACTGTGTTTGTGTGTGTCTGTTTTCAGGTGCTAGAGGACAACACAGGGGTCAGACGGGTTGTGGTCACACCTCACTCTGAATGTTACACCCCAAGTTACTCTCCCGCTCTCTCCCCAACCCACCACCTTCCCCCGCCGTACATGACACACCCACACTTCATCCCCGCCTCTCACACCGCATACTATCCTCCCGCCAGCCCTGGAGACGTTCCCCCGCACCAGTACTACCAACACCGCCTGCCCCCCATCTACCCAGAGGGTGAGAGACCTCACTGATTCATAAATTCTAAATATTTACATTCAATTTATAATCTATTCTCACCGAATATAAATATTTATCTCTGTGTGAGTTAAGTGGTCAAGAATCACTTTCTGTAATGAAAGTGAAGCGATCGTAATAATCCGCATTCAACCCATCCGTTAAGTGAAACACACACACACACTAGGGGGTAGTAAACACACTTGCCCAGAGCAGGGAGCTGCCCAAATCTATAGTACCTGGAGAGCAGTTGGAGGTTAGGTGCCTTGCTCAAGGGCATTTCAGTCATGCCATGTCAGTTGTAGGGATCGAACTGAGTACCGTTCCTTTCATTGCTAGCCCGCGGCTGCCCCAGTGAAGTCAAATCAGTGAAGATGAATAATGTTAAATAAGTTATAAAGTGTTATAAACTAAAATGGCCTGAATTTGGAAAACGTTCTGCTGGATTTAGATAGATAAAGAGCAGGAGTGATGAACATGAGATCCGCAGGCTGATAACGCTTCTAATCCGACCCAGGAAATGAAGTAAACGACCAAATAAATATCATTTTCTGCACCGTAATTACATTGAAAGAGCTAAAAAAAATGAGCTGTTGTTCCACTAAACGGCCAGATATGTTTAAATTAGAGATGTTCTGTATATTTTTGCCCACTGTAGAGATTTTCCCCCTGTACAACATGTCAACAATCCTCAGCCGGGAGGATTACTGCAAACCGCAGCCCAAAAAGCCGAAGGAGCGCGCCACCGAGCGTCCCAGCCTCTCCCGCGTCAGCACCCCACCATCGTCCAGCTACAAGAGCGGCCCGACCTGCAGCACCACGCCCAACGGCTACGGCAAGAACCACGCCACTTCAGCCACGGGAGGAGGAGGCGGAGGAGGAGGGAGTCCTGGGAATAAGCGAGCAGAGAGAAGGACCAGAGGAAGTCCAAAACACTCAGACAGCGAACAGCAAGGTGAGAATCCACTCAGTAACACACCGCAAGAAACGATGAGCCGTGACTTCCCAAATATAGACGTAAGGACGCGAGATGACGCCAGCGAAAAACAGGTTCTAGAATTTCCAGTTGATTTGCTCAGACGGGACGATTCATTCACGAATTCGTACCTACATCCGTCTCCGTCTTTGACATCACGCAGCGAGAGTGACGCAGGCTGCGGTCTCCCTTCACGGCCTCGGGGGGAATCCGTAACACGACCTGACCTCATCCCGTCAGCACAGCGGGAACTCGTTTGTGTGTTAATGACACGCCCGGTTTGTTGTCACAAAGGATCAAAAATAGTACTCACGTACACGCACACACACACACACACCTGGATTATATAGCATGTGTTGTCTGTTGTGTGTTAAAGGGCGTGTCTTTCAGCACATCATATGACATTTCGCAGGTGTGAATGGTCAGCGGGACTCGCGTCAGTCTCGCTGTATCCTCAGGGCCGCCGTGTCGTCATTTCTCGGTGACTCCTATCGCTACTTTTCATCTCTTTTCATCCAGTGTCTCTCTTTCTTCACCTCTCATCACTTTGTTTGTTGTCTGTTTTTTTCTTTGGCCATCTTAAAGTGTGTGTGTGTGTGTGTGTGTGTATATGGTCTGGCTTCATTCTGTAACAAGCCACAGACGCCTTCCTGCCGCTCTGAGCTCCTGGATCAGCCGTGACGTTCTGTAACACGCCGCTGATGGGAAGAGAAGAGAGAAGAAAGCTCTTTGTGTTTACATGTGCAGATTTTCATCAGTCTGCAATGAAGTCGTGCTGTTTGTGTATCACTAATGAACTGTTTACATCTTCACCCTGATCTCAGCACAGTGTTAAATCTGTTTACTGTAACTCAAACCCGGTGTGTATGGGGGCCTGATTCATCATCGCCATTAGCATTACGGCAACCTCCAAATATTGCAATTACAGACCGAACAATCACTGATGAACATCTCGACTCTGCTGTATTGAACCGCACGGCTTATAAATATGCATAAATGTGCAAATTAGGAGCCGTCCCTTATGTCTTTCTGCCGTCGCTGCTAGCCTAATAACATGCTAACAGTTTCAGTGGGAGAGTCTGTACCTCGAAATGCGCTATACATATAATCCAATAAATAGTAAACAATTTCATTAATCACTGTCGCACCTCAGGTAGTGTGTGTGTCACAGATCCAGAGATCTGGGGTTGTGGGTTCAATTGTTTCTCCAGTCTCTGTCTGATTAAGTCCACCTTCCAAAAAAAAAAGCACACATGGAAAGCAAATCGGTTGAGCTAATTTGCCCCTACGTGTGAGTGTGTGAGTGAATGGGTATGTGTGTGTGTGTATATGTGATACCCTGAGATAGATTGGTGCCCGGTCCAAGGGGTATTCCTGCCTTGCACACGGTGATTCTGGGTGGGCTGTGGACAAACCGCGACCATGACGGACAAAGCGGATACAAGAATGACTGGCTGACGAACCCTGAAAAGCTGTAGAAATGTTTACAAACCCTTTAGTAGGCGGAGTCTCTGTATGAAATGTAAGCAGTAATACTAACCTACCTCACCTAGACCTGAGAGAGATTTCAGTATCCAACCTACAATACACTTGAAGTGGCATGGATTCCACAAGCTTGTGGAAAAATTCTGAATTCAGTGAACTTGAATCCGCAATTCTGTCGTATTCCGAGGTGTAGGATTTTTGAATTACCGCGCGTCGCATGGCATCCCAGATGTCTTATGATGCTAACGGTGAGATCTGGTGATGTAGGTATGAACAACAAAACCCCCAAACTCAGATGAGTCTTCCTCCAACTGTAATTTGGTGTCTTTAGACGTCTCTGCTGGTACTTTGTACTAGAGAACTGCGCAGGACTGTTTTCTTTATCCCGCTCCTGCCCGCTCCCGACGAATTTCTGACCGTTACTGCCCGCGACCGCAACGTGTGTGCAGCGTGTCCGCCCATTCCCACGATGTGTATGTCCACTCCCGCCCACAACCCGCGAAGCTATGAGTATTAATTCTGCACATTGATAAAGATGCATTGATTTTGTGTCTTCTCCATTCCGCAGGAGAAAACCTAATATAGGATATTAATAAAGAGATTCTTGGGGGTTGTTTCATTTTCCTGACCTGCAGCTTTTGACACACTTGTCGGGAATAGCGCTCATATTTCGTTATTTTCATGTAGTTTTTAAATGAAATAAAGGTAGTTTCATATTCTATTATCATTCTCTGTATTTTATTTATTTAGAATTACCTTTAGGCTATAGTCTATAATCCTGCAGTGTTTTGTTTTAGCCTCCCAGTCCCACCCGCGGATAAGTACAAACCACCCGTTCCTGCGAGATTTGCATCGGGTCCCGCGGGACCCAGCGGGACACGATCCCAGTGCAGACTTCTACTTTGTACTTTTAAAAGAGACCAAACCCAGGACATGAACTGGTGTAACTCATCAGAAAGGAGACACACACAGTGTTCACCTGTCACAGACATTTGTAGACATACCAGGGGTCCCATGGAATGCCGGCTAAACAAACCCTATACAGTTACAGAGCCACCACCAATCTGTACCGGTGGGTTTTTTTTTCGGTCTGACCCCTGGCACTTCAGTGTATACAAATGACAACCATCATCTGATTCCTGCTAACACTGCGCAAGTTAAATGAACTCGATTGTCCCACAGGTTCCAGGCATCACCACTGTCATCGTATAATAAATTTCATGTCAGGTGTGATTGGTTTTAAGCCATTGAGCTTATTTAGTGACATCACAACCAGCACTTATACATAGCCCCACCTACCAATCAGGTTTAAACTGAAATAATTAGACAGACAGATCTAGACAGACAGATCTGTAAATGTAAAAAATGTAAATCAGTGACAATTAAATCACTGACCACTTCCTCAGATGTAGTAGACAGATTACAGGAGGATCCTACAGTTAAATAATGGTGGTTATTCATCCTTTAGGAATCGTGCTGCTTAGGAAAAGTGAATATTTCTCATCTCTGGACGTGTAGATGATTCAGATCACACCCTTTTGTGTGATAATCCTGAATATTTCCGCTCTCCTCCTCCTCCTCCTCCTCCACCACCACTAGCATCTCGGTGGGAAAAATCAGACGCACACGGAGGTCACGGTCAGGTCACAGCTACACACAACACGCTATGACTTCATCGCGGATGTGACTCATAGCCGGACCCCCTCGCACCCTGTAAATGAGGGATCTGTGAACTCATTCTCTCCTCGACGTCAGCTTCATCCATTAACCTGGTCCTGAATGAGTCAGCACTCAGTACATAACTCATTAATACTCATTTGCACAGATGGAGGCGTTGTATATGACCTTTATGCTTACTCGCTCTTGAGAGTCAAATAAATCATGATTGTTTTGAGTTGTTTATTTATGTATTAATTCATTTATTTTCATTTCTCTGCACAGATCCTGAGCTGGAGGCCAGAAGAGACCAGGACGTACCATCAGGAATGGATAAACCACAGGTAAGCATCCCATCATTGCATGTTATATCTTTCCCAAATTCATCTTCATTTAATATCATTCAGTAAGATTACAAGCGAATCATTATGACTGCTTTTCATTTTCACCCTCTTGCTCGATTTTATAAAAAAAAAGGGGGGAATGCGGCTGTGCACCTCTCTGTCCTCTAGAGGGCAGCAGCACTGTGCATGTGCATGCAGCATGCTGTTCTCAGTGAAAACTAGTACACCAGTCTACTACACCAGTCTAATACAACATTTCGTGGACTCCAAATGACCTGTAGGCAATGGACAGCGTACTTTCTGTAGAACCGTTCACAAGTCTGAGATTCTGGTGGCCAAACCCATCAGAATGCATACAGGACATGACCTGGTGTAACTCTTCAGAAAGAAGGAGGCACACATAGTGTTTACCTGTCAGAGACGTTTGCAGATGTACCAGGGGTCCCATGGAATGGCAGCTAAACAAAGCCCGTACCGTTATGAGGTTTCCATCGATGTCTATACACTTACAGACGCAACCAGTGACGTACATCGGTGGCGTCTTTCAGTGTATAATCAGTGTTTAGAGCCTCGGCAGCTGCATTAGTTCTTATGCATTAGACTAGATTAGATTTAGGGCTAATCAAGAGGCCTTTTAGAGTAAAAATGTGACAGCGGTTGGAAACGAAAGTGCTTCTCAGGTGCCAGGAAAAGATGCTACATGCTGCGTTCAGTGGATCAGGTTTAATCAGGTGCAAATATGTGTTTATGGACTACATTCAGTCCTGTACAATTCAGAATCCTAAAGAGATGCAGAGAGCATGTGGATCAGCTTGTCTTCTCAGGTGCTGGACCACCTAATGGATCCCTCTGGTTCACATTGTTTTAGATACTGAAATATTTAGACATGAATTAAAATCAAAATAGTAGCTTAACTTGCTTTAAAATGGACAATTTTGATTAAATTGACGGAAAAAAAAAACTCGATAGAGAAATTTCTGATGCTGCATGATGACGTCACTGGTGGACATCAGTGAGCAACGCCGTGGTAAAACACCATTATGACCGACTTGGACTGGGAATTTCCCAGTGCTGGTTTTTCAGATTCTGATGATATTTCTGAATTTGATGAAGAGGATGAATCTGCAGTGACAGTGGGGGTGATGGATATAATAAAGAAATTCAACACCTTTTTGTCACACATTTTTGCATTACCATGAGTACATCTACTAGTGTTGTTGTCCACCACATACATCACACTCGCAACACAGAGGTCAGTTTTAAGCCGTATTTCTTAAATTTGTAAAAAAAATAAAATAGTTTCTGACTATCAATTATCACAAGTTAGGTACTCAAAGCTTTAAGCCTCCATTTTAAACGTACCAGACAGAAACAGTTTAACTGACCGGCATGCATCATTCATATTAATCATTAAAACATAATGCAGGAGGGGCGGAATGGTGGCATGTGTGTGTGTGTGTGTGTGTGTGTGTGTGGGGCACAGCTTTAGGGATCTGTTGTGGGGTTGTGGGTTCGATCCTCTCTCCGATCTTTGTCTGTGGGGAGTTTGTTGTTTTCCTCCTGAAGAACACACACAGGAGGCTAATTGAAAACGCTAAATTGGTATGGATTGTGTGAGTGAATGGGTGTGTGTTTGTGTGTGTGTGTGTGTGTGTGTGTGAGTGGAACCCTGAGATAGATTGGCACCCCGTCCAGGGGGTATTCCTGCCTTTCGCCCAGTGATTTCAGGTGGGCTCGGGACACACCGTGACCCAGACGGTGGGATAAGAAGCGGATAAGGAATCTCGCACACACACACACACTCTCATGTGGAGTAACAACACACTGTGTTGCATGATGTGAAAGGTTTAATTATTTACTTGATTAAATCAGAATATGTAAGATTCCAGTTGTGTGACTGAGTGTGTGATGGTTATGTGATTAATGATGTGTAAACAAACTAAGTTTTGACTAAAGGTTACTCATTAATTGATGGATTTAATTATTTTATTTATCATTACTTATTTGTTTTTTTGCTGGCACGTTGGTGTAGTGGTCGGCCAGGTTTGATACTGCACGTTCCCCCACGGTTGCCTGGGTTTCCTCCGGGTACTCCGGTTTTCTCACACAGCCCGAAGACGCGCACATTAGGTCGATCGTTCACTCTAAATTGGCCGCAGGTGTCATAGGATGTCATGGGATGTAATGCGACATGCTCTGGAACACAGAAATCCTACACCTCGGAATACAACATAGTATTTGGTATTGTGCATGTAAGATTTGTGATTCGTGTTTGTCTCCAGGTGTCGAAGATCCAGGCTCGCACCGCGTTGGTGTCGTGGTCTCGAGCTCCTGCGGGTCGAGGACAGACCGACGGCGGGTGCTACAGCTACGAACTCCTCCTTGCTGATAAAGGCTGCGACAGCAAATACAGGGTCGTTTACAGGTAAGAACGTCCATCGCAACCTGAGCAGCGGGTTTCGTCAATCAGCTTCTGACTGCTACGGGGTTCTGATTACGGAGGGTGGAGCTATGTCTAAAAATTGACAGGCTCACGGTTAGCTTTGGTTGCCGTGGTAATATAATGATGTATTAGGATACTTTACCTCTCTGTGACTAGATAACAGTAGTGATAGTTCTGTAGTATTGGTTAACAGGGCATGCTTGGGGGCATTCCCTAATTCCCAATCCCCTAATTTGCATATTATTGCATATTTACAGCTCCTGGAAGTTGAGCAAAGGCCTTCGTCTGTCCTATTTCTTGTACTTTATGAACACAGATGCTTGTGAAGTTTTTGAAACGGGGCGTTCTGGGGTAGTACAGTAGATTTCATGTGGTTTTGTTTGTGATTCAGTGGTGAAGAGCTGCAGTTCACACTGACTGATCTGAGACCAGCGACAGATTATCACGTCAGGTACGAGGCGTCTGAAGCTTCAGCTACACACAACATCTCTTTTTTACACGTCTGTGTGCTGTAATGTGTGTGTGTGTGTGTGTGTGTGTGTGTGTGTGTGTGTTACAGAGTGAGTGCAGTGTGTAACTCTATAAAAGGTCCCCATTCGGAGGCGAGGACCTTCACCACCCACAGCGCTCCTCCAGAGACTCCTCTACCTCCCCGACTGTCTCACCGCACCAAAAGCTCTCTGACTCTACAGTGGAAGGTAACACACCGTTACACACACACACACACACACACACACACACACACACACACACACATAGACACAGATTATAATGTCTAATTGATCCTTTATCTCACAGCCTCCTGTAGATAACGGTTCCAAAATCACCAGCTACATCCTGGAGTGGGATGAAGTGAGTGACTGATCTTCAAAATTACATCTACAACTTTAGTCTGCTCTCCTTCTATCCTCTCCTCTTTTCTCCTCCTGTCCTTCTCTCCTTTCCTCTCCACTTCTCTCCTGTCCTTTCATCTTCCTGTTTCTTCTTCTCTTCTCCTCTCCTTTCCTTTGCTCTCCTCCTCTTCCTTTTCTCCTCCTTCTCTCCTCTTCTGTCGTCTATTTCTTTCTTTCTATCTTCTCTTCTTCTGTCTTATTCTACTCTCCTTCCCCCCCACTCCTCTTATCATCTTTTCTCTTCCATTCCTCCTCTCCTCTCCTCTCCTCTCCTCTCCTCTCCTCTCCTCTCCTCTCCTCTCCTCTCCTCTCCTTTCATCTCCTCTTTTCGTATTCATTCCTACTATCACTCTCTTCCCCTTCTCTCCTCTCCTCTCCTCTCCTCTCATCTCCTTTTTTCTCATTCATTCCTTCTATCACTCTCTCCTCTCCTCTCCTCTCCTCTCCTCTCCTCTCCTCTCCTCC
>JAOVVF010000026.1:305773-321419 GCA_028565595.1 Duopalatinus emarginatus
AGAATAGGCAGTAGTGTGTAGTATATAGTGTGAGAATAGGCAGTAGTGTGTAGTATATAGTGTGAGAATAGGCAGTAGTGTGTAGTATATAGTGTGAGAATAGGCAGTACTGTGTAGTGTATATAGTGTGAGAATAGGCAGTACTGTGTAGTGTATATAGTGTGAGTATACAGTAGTGTGTAGTATATAGTGTGAGTATACAGTAGTGTATATAGTGTGAGAATAGGCAGTAGTGTGTATTATATAGAGTGAGTATACAGTAGTGTGTAGTATATAGTGTGCGTATACAGTGTGAAGCATGTGGCGTGTAGTGGGGATTATTTAATGTGTAGTATACAGGGCATAGTGTGTAGTATACTATACAATGTATACTACACAAAACACACTTTATCCTACACACTGTACACTACACAGTATATAGAACAGACTACACACTACACATTGTATACTACACGCAACATACTTCCCACTATGCACTAAACACTACACACAGTATATTATGCACTACACACTATACACTGCACACTGTACATCACTGGAGACGGTGTGTATGAGAGTGTGTTTAAGAGGAAATCTGTAGTTCAGCGGTTTGTGTTGTGTTGAATAAATTCTGACTTTTTCATATTTTCAGAACGATGGTTAGAGGAGATTATTCCATCATGTCCCAGCTGAAGAAAGAGAGTAAGTCTTTAATAATCAGTGTTTTATCAGCATTAAGTCAGACTAAAATAAACAACAGGGGGGAAAATCACACAACACTACACAATACTACACAACAAACACAACAAACACCTCTTCACCTGTCATACGACGACCACCAACCAGGGAGGCTGAAGGGCACTGTGTGCTTTCTCCGAGACACGACTCACATGCAGTTAGACATGGCGTTTTTTAAGTGCTCCTGCCAACTTCTGTATGCATGAGCTCACCGTTGGCTAGTGTCCCTGTATTGAAATGAAAGTATGTCACCCTTACTTTCCTGACAACATGGCCAATTTTGCTGTCTAGACTTCCGGTTATAGACGGCTCTAACATGGAATTTCCAAATAGTTTTCTGCTTGGTCACTCGGGAGCCCTAATCATAAAGGTTATAATCATGATTTAATTTATTATTAGTAATATAAACATTATAATATAGTATGTAATATTTATTATATATATAATATAAATACATGTTGTGTTTAATGCTAAACAAAGACACATTTAAATAACATGAATTCAATATTAATATTATTTAAATAAAAATCTTTAGACATGACCAGCTCTTTATTTTGTTGCTAAGAGCTGCCATATTAAAATGAATTTATTTGCATGATTGATTTGCAGACTCCGCCCACTATTACAACATATATTGAAGTGCCAGAAAAATTGGTACAGACTGAAGAAAACTAGTACAGATTGGTGATGACATCATAGTGTTATAAGTTTTGTTTAGCTGCCATTCCATGGGACCCCTGGTACATCTGTCTGTGACAGGTGAACACTGTGTGTGCCTCCTTTCTGATGAGTCATGTCCTGCATTTATTTTGATGGGTTTGACCCTGTTCTAACAGGACAATGTACCAAATTATGGTTAGAGGAACACTAACCGGAGTTTGGGGTTTTGTCATTCCCATCTGAGTCCCAACTCAACGTTATCAAACACACCCGGGATGCCATTACGACACACTGTGGAACACATAATTGTGGACTGTTCTGTAGGACGTATGCTGTTCATTGTCTGTAGAATATTTTCGGTGGAGTCTATGCCTTTTCATAAATTGCTTTTTGATGTTGTTAAGTGTCAGTAACTGTGAACATGTAAACAGTGAAATGAGAAGTCGCTCTTATGAAAGCTGTGGCATTGATGCTGAAATCCAACCGTCGACTTGTCTGCTTTCACACATTATAGAGATCTGCATGAAAGTGGTTTCCATTTAGTCTTATTTTTATTATTAATAGTGTCTCCGGTTGTGGTCAGTTCGGTTCTACAGAGACCTCTAGTGACTGTTTGTGGCGCAGACACTTTCCCATGAGACCGGCACATTGGTGGTACTGGTGTCACTGGTGTTGTGTTGTCAGACTAACACGCGGTGTAAAACCTCAGTGAAATCCTCAGTGGGTCTGTGGGGTTCAGCGCTGAGCTCATTTCTCATCTCCTGAACACGTTTTAACACATAACACTGATATTGGGACATAATGTTACAGCTTCGTTTCCTGCCGAGTTGCTTCACTTCCTGCATTCTGTGTGTTCATGTCTTGAGTATGATATCTGCAGGGTTCTAGAAAAACTCCAGATCAAACCTTCATCAGTAATGTTTCAGTTTGGCATCATTTACACTTTTATCTGAGATGAATAATAAGAGCATTACGCAGATTCTGCTGATAAAGCAGTTTGTTTGAAGTGTCACTTTATAAAGTTATAATTCAGACATCTCAGTAGGATAATAGACGGTCCTCTGCGGTTTTCTATTCACACACACTACATACATACATGCATGCTGACATAGAACCGGATTCTGATCACACTGTCTGTCTGTCAGTCAGTCACTCTGTCTGTAGGTCCATCCTTCTGTCTGTCTCTGTCTGTATGTCTGCCTGTCTGTCTGTCTGTCTGTCAGTCAGTCAGTCTGTCTGTAGGTTTATCTTTCTGTCTGTATTTCTGTCTGTCTGTCTGTCCTGAGATTTCGACCCGTAATCATCATGAATCTCTTCCTCATTATACTTCATCCATGTTTTATGTTTACACTGTGAAATGGAATTAATGAGATGAAGGGTCAGTGCAATTAAACTGTGTCTGTGTGAATGCAGCTCATCTTCTCTCTCTCTCTCTCTCTCTCTCTCTCTCTCTCTCTCTCTCTCTCTCTCTTTCTCTCTTTGTCTCTGACTGTTTCTCTGCCCCTGCAGTGGGAGATCAGTGGATGAACTACATCTCATTCGGGGGGTTGAGGACTCACGCTGAACTGGAGGGAAAACTGGTGACGGAGTTAATCTACGTCCACAGCAAAATGCTGATTGCAGACGACAACACAGTCATCGTCGGTGAGTGAAGGACACACAGGAACACCGTCAGTCCAAAACCTGCTCCATTTCCTGCTGATTTGATGGTTAAAGTTTCACTGATTTGGGAATTTAGATTAGTGTGTGTGTGTATGTGTGTGTGTGTGTGTGCGCGTGTGTTTCTGGGACAATTTTGTTAAGGAGATAAATAATTCAAACATAAAATAAATGTTCCTTTCTCTCATTGTCTCTCTGTCTCTGTCTCTCTCTCTCTCTCTCTCTCTCTCTCTCTCTCTCGCTCTCTTTCTGTCTCTGTCTCCTTCTCTCTCTCTGTCTCTCTCATCCTAGGTTCGGCGAACATTAACGACCGCAGTATGTTGGGAAAGCGGGACAGTGAAGTGGCAGTTATTTACGAGGACACAGAGACAGAGACGTCTGTTATGGATGGACAAGAATATCAGGCAGGACGTTTCGGACTGCAGCTTCGTCTGGAATGTTTTAGGTGACTGATTTTTTTATTGAGGACAACTGGGGGGGTGTAGCTGTGTAGTGAATTTTGAGTAATATTTAGTGCCCTCTACTGTCCGTTTCCGCTAACTGACCCCACCTGCTGATTAAAGCTACATTTGCCTCCTAAGTGGCTTTTGAGGTGTATAAGACAGTGGGGCTGAATGACTAGATTTCTGCAGGGACAGGGCTAATGTGTTGATGCATGTTGATGTGTGTTTAAAGCCAGTTAATGTGTTGATGCATGTGGATGTGTGCTGATGCATGTTGATGCATGTTGACATGTGTTACTGTGTACTAATGTGTGTTAATGCCTGTTGACATGTGATAGTGTGTGCTGACGCCTATTGAATGTTGACGTGAGTTGATCCTTGTTGATGTCTGTTGATGCCTATTGACAGGTGATGTTGTGTTGTTGATGTGCGTTGTTGATGAATGTTAACGTGTGTTAATGAATGTTGGCGTGAGTTGATGCCTGTTGACATGTGATGGTGTGTGCTGGTGTGTGCTGATGCCTGTTGAATGTCGACGTGAGTTGTTGAATGTCGACGTGAGTCGATGAATGTTGATGTAAGTTGATCCTTGTTGATGCGTGTTGATGCCTGTTGACATGTGATGGTGTGTGCTGGCGTGTGTTGATGCCTGTGGATATGTGTTGATGAATGTTGACATAGTAGTGTCTCGTTGTGACAGATATGATCATTGTCTCCTGCTGATGAATGTTGACGTGTTGATGCCTGTTGACACATGTTGATGTGTGTTAATAAATGTTGACACGTGTTGATGCCTGTTGATGTGTGCTGATGTGTGTTTATGCCGACTGACATGTGATGGTGTGTGCTGGCATGTGTTGATGCCTGTTGACACGTGTTGATGTGTGTTGATGCCTGTTGACACGTGTTGATGTGTGTTGATAAATGTTGACACGTGCTTATGTGTTTGGATAAATGTTGACATGTGTTGATGCCTGTTGATGTGTGCTGATGTGTGTTTATGCCGATTGACATGTGATGGTGTGTGCTGGCATGTGTTGATGCCTGTTGATGTGTGCTGATGTGTGTTTATGCCGATTGACATGTGATGGTGTGTGCTGGCATGTGTTGATGCCTGTTGATACCTGCCTGGTGATGTGTGTTTCTGAATGTTGATGTGTTGATGTGTGCGGATAAGTGTTGATGAGTGTTAATGCCTGTTGATGTATGTTTTATGTCTGCTGGAGTGTGTTAATGTGTGTTGATGCCTGTTGATGTGTGCTAGTGTGTGCTGAAGTCCGTTAATATGTCTTAATGCTTCTTGGTGTATGTTTTATGTGTGCTGGCGTGTGTTAATGGGTGCTGACATGTGTTGTTGCCTGTTGATGTTTGTTGATGTATGTTGACATGTGTTGATGGATGTTGATGTGTGCTGGCGTGTGTTGATGTATGTTGACATGTGTTGATGGATGTTGACATGTGTTGATGGATGTTGATGTGTGCTGATGTTTGTTGTTGCCTGTTGATGTTTTCATGTGTGTTTTTGCTTTTAATTTTTGTTTTTACTCTGGATTTTATTTTACACTTTGAGGTTTTAAGCACAGAGGAATACCAGTAATATGTTACAGATTATAGATTATAGATGATAGATTTCCCCTCAGTTTTAAACTGGTGTATTTTCTGCCCTTAACAGGACGATCCTCGGCGCTCACACAGACTCCAGTATCGACGTCTCAGACCCCATCAGTGACCATTTCTACAAGGAGGTGTGGCTGACCACTGCAGCTCGCAATGCCAGCATCTACCAGAAGGTCAGCGGCATCAATTATTATTGTTAACGCGGTTCTTATTAATGTTCTAGCACAGTACCAGCTCCAGTACCAGTATGTCTCGTTGTGACAGATATGATCATGTCTCCTGGTCTTCCTGCTCTTTAGGTGTTCCGCTGTTTGCCATCCAGTGATGTGAGAACGATCCTGGAGTTGGAAGGATATCTCTCCAAGTCCAGTCTGCATAAAGAGGACCCCCTGAAAGCTCAGGAAGAACTGAAGAAGATCCGAGGATTCCTCGTCCAGTTTCCTCTCTACTTCCTGAGTGAGCAGAACCTTCTCCCACCAATCGGTTCCAAAGAGGCCATGGTGCCCATGGAGGTGTGGACCTGAGCTGAGAGGCTGAGCAGGTTCCTTCCTGCAGAGGGATTATCTCAGGAGGGTTTATCTGATGAGGGTTCTGAGCCTCTCCCTCGAGATTTGTGGAGTCGTGATGTGACTCTGTGCTGATTTGTTTGTTTGTTCTTCTCTAACACTATGCAACTGGAGCTTAAAGGATCTAAAGCAAACACACAGAGAAGAGCCTCTTTATCTCCTCAGTATCTTCACACATTCCACTAAATGACTTTCCACGTGTTTCTCGTGTCAAACGGCATGTTTTCTTTTCTCTACCGTTCCGTGACCAGGTGCCAAACGTAAGAACATGTTGGATGTAACCTTGCTTTGTTATTTAAATGGATATAAAAAAACGGCCATATTTTGCACGGATCCTTGAATAACGTCTTTAATTGTCCTGACTTTGTGCTGATAAATTTAAAGCCATCAGGATTTTCCTATGAAGTGCCTCGTTCGTGTCCTGACACTTCAGCAGACATTCCTGCCTCTAATTATTATAAATTATAATAATAATAATCAGAAAGCATCATGAATATAGGTGAGTGTATGTAATAATTGCTCTTATAAAATTAATATTAAACATTTATAGAGATTTTTACACATTGTACACTGAAGTGCCAGAAAAACCTGGTGGGTCACTCGCAGGGCATGGACTCCACAAGCTTGTGGAAATATTCTGTAGGCCACAAACACCAGACTTCCTGCAGAACGCTCCACAATTCTGTTATATTCCAAAGTGTAGGATTTCTGTGTTGTACCGCACGTTACATGGCATCCCAGATGTGTTTGAAAATGTTAAGATCTGGTGATTTAGGTGTGAATGACAAAACCCCAAACTCAGATTAGTGTTCCTCTAACCATAATGTGTCTATAGACGTGTGTGGTGGTGCGTTGTCCTGTTAGAAGAGGACAAACCCGTCAGAATGAATACAGGACATGAACTCGTTAGAATGGAGACGAGCACAGATAGCATTGATCTTTCTGAGATGTCTGTAGATGTACCAGGGGTCCAATGGAATGCCAGCTAAACAAACCCTATACCATTATAGAGCTATTTTGCATATAGGTTTGTCTGTACCAGTTTTTCTGTCACTTCAGTGCAAGCTTGAAATTGTCTAATTTCGGCGGCAGATCTGTAATATTGCACTTGTTCATTCCATGCCAATGAAATAAAACAATTTCAGCAAATTAAAATTCATTTTAAAACTATTTATTTTAACTTTTTATAAGATATTATAGAACCTGATCTAGATTTTTAACCCACTAATTACGCTCAGATTTTAGTGTTCCTGTGACCAAAAAACTGATTATATAACCATTTTAAAATCATGCAGATGAACATGTGAAGTTAAACATGCATTATTACATTTTTATAACCACTGTAATAGACGTAAAGCAGGACGACTGGATTATGGAGGAACGTATATGTGCAATGGATGAAAGGACAATAAATGATGTGTATATGTCTGTGTCTCTGTGTGCGGACAGCAGATTGAATGTTTATGTACAGGAGGCGAATATTGTAAAAATCAGAAGTTGAGTCACCTGATGATGGCACAACGTTGATTATTTTATTTTATCTTATTTTATTTTATGTTTAGCACAAAATCTGTTGTCAAAAAGCGGCAGCGGCCTTTAACGAGTGTAAACACGTCCATTAACAGGATTAAAATGATTTTCTTGTGATTTCCAAACCTTGTGTTGTTACTAATTTCTTCACCTCGCAGTTTAAGATTCATCAGTCATCACGTGTGAAGAGATGATACTCGCCATTGATCTGTGATCCGATAGTGACGTCTACACTGTAAACCAAGCCATGTCGAACATCAGACACACACAAGAAACAACAGCCTCAAAATTTCCCACAGCAGCACCTGGGCACGAGTGACCCCTGAGTTTGACCTACAAAGTGAACTATTTTGCCTTACTGTGTTTGCATACAGAAGTAATGTGACCTCCACATTTAACCCATCTGTGCGGTGAAACACACACACCAGTGTACACTAGGGGGCAGTAAACACACTTGCCCAGAGGGGGCAGGGGGCAGCTGCAAACCATGGGAGTTAGGTGCCTTGCTCAAGGGCACCTCAGTCATGTCTTGCCCTAGGTGGGGATCAAACCTGCAACCTTCCAGTCACGAGACCGGTTCCCTAACCACTAGGCCACGGCTGCCCCTTTGACCTTTAACCTTGTGTTCTGTGGGAGGATGTGAAACATAACTAAGCTTTATTTTTAAGGCTTTACGCTATCTCTGTTCTCACTGTGTGTGAAATTAAAGATAAAACTGTTTAAAAGAGTAGAAATAATGAGGAGCTTTTTTTTTGTTTTAGGTTTTAGAAAAGCCCTGGGTGAAAATACTTTTGCTTGGCCCATTGGTTTCTTCTGCAATTCTTAAAAAAGAGAGAAGGTCGACCGGTAGCGCGCGTGTGCGTGTGTGTGTATGTGTTTTGTTTGTGGCTTGTTTTAACTGCTGGTGTGTCAGCTTCGCCCACAGCTATTCAGCAGCACAAAGTCTTCACGTGTGGGTGAGGAACTGAGGCTCAGCTTGTGAAATGTGTTTGAAGTTATTTCTGTACTTCCTCTGGATTCACCGTAAAGCACGAGGATGAAGGTCAGTTCGCTCTCCAGCTCTGAGCTGCAGAAAACATCAGGGGCTTTTCTGCTTTACTGGGGGTTTTTTTCTGAGTTGCTTCACCTGAAAAAAATGGAAAATCCTGATCTCACTTGAGACAGACTCTCTCTCTCTTTCTCTGTCTCTCTGTCTCTCTCTCTCTCTCTCTCTCTCTCTCTCTCTCTCTCTCTCTGTCTCTCTGTCTCTCTGTCTGTGTGTGTGTGTGTGTGTGTTTATGGTGTTTGTTATGCAGCTATTTGAAGAAGATCCGTTTTTTCAGCCTGATTAACCTACATTAGTGTGAATCATGTCTCACACGTATTCATGTGAAAATATTGCATAATGCTGAAGATCACCCAGAATCATCAGCCTGCATCAACCACAGACCTCCTCGTCTCTGTTTAAAATACTACAATACAGTCAAAACAAAGCAAAAATGATTCTCAGTTTAGAATATACACATAAGTGCCAGAAAAACACCAGTCTAATACTTGGTCAGTCCCTCACAGGAGTGTAGGACTGCAGAAATATGGAATATTTTGTTGTATTTTCTTAGGTGTAGGATTTCTGGGTTCCACTGCACGTGTCACGATAACGCTGAGATCTGGAAACTCAGATGAGTGTTCCTTGAACCATAATTTGATGTCTCCAGATGTGTGTGATGGCCTGTTGGAAGAAGCTAGAAAGGAGGCACACAGCTTAGTGTTCACTTGTCAGAGATTTGTTTGTAGATGTACCAGGGGTCCCATGGAAGGGCAGCTTAACAAACCTCATAACTTTACGAAGCCACCACCTGCTCCTACTGTTTTCTTAACAGTCTGTACCAGTTTTTCTGGCACCACTGGAAGCCCAGAGAGGAGCGAGTGTGTCACCATTGCAGCTCAGGACAAACAGAAACAGAGCTGTGTTTTCTCTCCTTATGTTCAATACACACATCTCAAACACAAGACTAACATCCCATCACAGCAGATCTAACTGAAGAAAGATCTGCTGTGTGTGTATTTAGGAGAGATTCCTGAATGTGTTTGGGTATATGATAAATACATTATATGGACAAAAGTTTTTTGGACACCTACAGGATATTTTATGACGTCCTGTTCTAAATCCACTGGTTATTAATATAGAGTTGGTCCCCGCTTTACACCTATAACACATTTCTCTCTTCTGGGAAGACTTTCTACAAGATTTTGAAATGTCTCTGTGAAAATATTGTCCCATTCATCCAGAAGAGCATTTGTGGGGTCAGACACTGATGTTGGACAAGAGGACCTGGCTCTCAATCTCCATTCTAGTTCATTCCAGAGGTGTTTGATGGGGTTGAGGTCAGGGCTCTGTGTGGACCAGTCTAGTTCCTCCATATTAAACTCGTATAATCATGACTTCATGGATCTTGGTGTGTACACAGGGGGTACAGTCATGCTGGAACAGAAAAAGGGTCTTCAACAAGCTGTTGGAAGCATACAATTGTCCAAAATGTCTTGGTATGATGAAGTGTCTGTGGGAATGATTGCCCATAATTATTGACAAGAAGGCCTGGATTTTAAATGCCGGCTAAAGACTCATCTGTTCCGCCAGCAATTAATCAAGCAGTGAGTATTGTGTTTGCGAATTGCATTTATCGTCCTGTTCTCTTTTCAGATTGTCCACAGTGTAGGAAGGTTTTTGGACTTTGGTAAGTCTTATAATTGATACTACATGGCTCAATTTTAGTAGTATTCTGGCTTCAAGTTTCTTAAATCCTGGTAAATCTTATCTGCACTAGCTTGGGATACTCCAAGTAATTGACTAAGCACTTTTGGTAAGTCGTTCTGGATAAGGGCGTCTGCCAAATTCTGTAAATGTAAATATTAATGCTTCATCATACCAAGACATTTCAGACAATTGTCTGTTTCCAAATTTGTAGGAACCGTTTGAGGAAAAGACCCTTTTCTGTTCCAGCATGACTGTACAACCCCACTGCACAAATTAAAGTGCATAAAGGCATGATTAGGTGAGTTTGGTGTTGAAGAGCCTCAACCCCTTCAAACACCTTTGGAATGAACTAGAATGGAGATTGTGAACCAGGTCCTCTCGTCCAACATCAATGTCCAACGTCATTAATCTGCGTAGGTCCAATTCATCTGCGTGCAAGCTCAGTGGTCAATGAGTCACTTCATTTACTTCATTAAAGCTATTTGAATTTAAATGGAGGGAGACAGAGAGAGACCGAGAAAAGGAGAGACAGACAGACAGACAGAGACAGACAAAGAGAGAGAATGTTTGTGGTATTGAAGTGTTGCAGCTAATGAATGAAGTTGTTCCGTTTTCCATTTTGTCAACTTGCATTTGATTGCATTTTGTCACATATTCGATGTGAATATGTGACCTGCTTTTTGTTCGGTTTGGGTTTTTGTGTGTGTGTGGTGAAGTTCGTGCTGGTGGTTTGTACTGAGCTGAGATGGAAATGTGGTATAAAAACTCCAGAGCATGTTGAGGAGGTGAAAGTTGACGGCACCATCATCTCTTTCTGTCTTTCTTTCTTTCAGTTTCCTGCATTAAACTATACAAACGAATCCACACAGGAAAAAAAAGCTTCACTAAAACTAACATTTCTGTGTAATAAACACGATAAACAGTGCAGGTGTGAGGGTCGAGAAAAACACACCCGAGACCAGGAAGTGGAGGGTTTAGCAGATTGTTGTCTGTGACTGTGTGATTGTCAGTGGGAGTCCATGATTAGCCAAAATAATCAGACTCAACAATGTGAAGATAAACAATAACGCGTGTGTACGAGGTGCAGTAAAAGTGGCAATGACCTCAGATCAGATTCAGAGAGGAAGGAAATGAAACAAATCAGAATGAAAATAAGTCATGTAATCTTAATAACGCATGTCTTTAACCATCCAGCTGCAGCTGATTCTCAGAGGTCCTGGGATGAAATTAAATCACACACTTTCCAGAAAAGATATTTCAAATTGATAATGTAAAATCTGAAGCTGAATTTTAACTTTTAACGTTTGATAGTTAAACTTTATTGTATATTTATTTATGTTAAAGGGGACTATTTGCCTACTGTGCTTGGCTTGCACACAGAGGAATGTGACCTCTGCGTTTAACCCATCCGAAGAGTGACACACACACACACTAGTGAACACAAGGGGGCAATGAACACATTTGCCTAGAGAGGGAGACAGCTCCGGTTGCCCAACCACAAGTTCACGGCTGCTGTCGTTTTAAATATTTGCTGATTTTACTTGCATGTTACCTGGATTCGGATTTGGAAAAAATCTGATTTATTTGCATTCAGATTTCTAATGAAATGATTTCAATACAACTTTACTTCTGTACACCATGTAGTTGGTTTTTTTTATCCTGTACTTCCATTCATAACCACTAGGTGTCACCCCTTTTCATCTCTGCAGCTTTTCTATTCAGTGTGTATTTTTCTAAATCCTGAATGAATGTGAACACATTAAAAGTGGATTAGAAATGAGATGTCTGGTTTAACAGAAAGAGGGGGGAAACCTGGGAGGAGGAACAAGAGGAAGAAGTGGAAGAGGAGGAAGAGGAGTAGAGGTAAAAGTAGAGGAAGAGGAGGAGAGGGAAAGGTGGGGAGGAAGAAAAGGAGGAGAGAGAAGGAGAGGGAAGAGGAGGAGGAGAAATAGAGGGAGAGGAAAAGAGGGAGGAAGAATAAGAGGAAGTTAGGTAGAAAGAGGAGATATAGAAAAAGAGGAGAGGGAGAAGGAGGTGAAGGAGAAATAGAGGAAGAGGAGGAGAGAGAGGAAGAGGAAGAGGAAGAGGAGGGGGTTCTGTTCATCAGTTCAAAACGAAGAAAGCTGAAAATAAAACATCCGGTGTGTCTGAGCTGAGGTGTGAACATGAGGATGAGGAGGAGGATGAAGAGTGTTTATTACCCGCCACTGCAGAAGCGCGGCAACAGAGGAAAAGGGGGCGGGGCGGTTATATAAGCGGTAGGTGAGCGGAAGGGCGTTAGTACATTGGGTTGCCAGCTCCATCGTTTTCACTATTGTTGATTTATTCACGCCTTAGATTCATTATATTAATTACTAAAAAAAAAAAAAAAAAAATTATTCACACATGTAGAAATTCTAAATACCACCAAATCGTGACAACATGTATCCATGGAGACGCTTAACATGAAATTCCAGAAAAACTGGTTTAGTCTGTAAAAATTCCGTGGGTTATTTAGTAACTCAGCAGCATGTAGAACAGAATAGCACTTGATCCAGTACAGACTGTTATTTTATTGCTTTATACACTAAAGTGTGTAAGGGTACAGACAAGTCTATGCAAAATACATAGTCTGCGTCCGAAATCGCGTACTTCAGTACCGAACAGTACACGAGCGTGACTAGCGTATCCGAATGTGCAGTATGCATCAAGCAGTATGTGAAAAGTTCCCGGATGACGTACTGTTTCTGTAGCCATTTTGCAGTACGCGAACTGAGCCCACTGTTCTGTCCCATAATGCAATTCGAGCAGCGCAGACATTCAGGAACTGAAGAGGAGCAACATAAAAATATTTTTATTTTAATAATTTCTATATAAATCATTTATTCTGAGTAAAAAAAAATACATTTTAAGGTTTAAAAAAGTACATTTGGGGATTTAAAAAACGTCTGTGATGTAACATCATGCGTCACATGACATTGGAAAGATGTCGGATGTAGTGCGTCTGAGGCTGTGCATACTGCTCGCTCGCATACTGGAATTGCGTCCTGTTTTTAACGGTAAAACAGTACACACTGCTTCACATTCAGTATGTACTGCTTGAGTACACGATTTCAGACGCAGCCATAGTCTAGTGGTGACTCCATAATGGTAAGTAGTTTGTTTAGCCGGCATTCCCTGGGACCCCTGGTACATCAAGTCACCTGAGATGACATGTAAAGCGCTGAGGGACACAGAAATCCTCAGAATACAACAGAGTTGCGGACTCTCGTATGGTGTTCGTTGCCTACAGAATATGTCTGCATGTTCAGAATACATTACATTTGTTATAATATTAATATTTCTTAGTCTTTAATATTCTGTTTTAATACTTTAATCTTTTTCAGTCTTTAGGCCTTGACACTCTAGCAATATTAGGATCATGGCTCTCTCACAACTAAATGTAATGGAACCCCTAATTAACACCTATATTCGTCCTATTGTTTCAGTATTCGGCTGTTATAAAGAAATGTAAATAATCAGCAGAGGAAAACCTTTTAAAATCTGATGAGACCACTAAGTCCAGCAAGGACCTGGAATGAATCAGGCAGCTTCATTGGGGTGCCAGGCTGACCCTCTGACTACAGTCTGAAGACGGTTAATCTGGTTATTTTGGAAGGGTGGCAGATGAGAAAGCACATTTTCAGAAGGGTAACAGTTCCAAAAGGCTAAGATACAAGCTCACAAAGATTGGAATAAAGATTGGTGGAAAAGAGTATTATGGAGTGATGAATCCAAGTCTGAAACTTTTGGGTCCAATCGGCAACCATATGTTACAAAATATATATATAGATGTAAGCAGAAAAAGAGTTGGAGAGGAATGGGAGAATGAGTGATGGCCACCTTCATTGAAACATGGTGGAGGGTCTGTTCTGGTTTCTGCATTTCTGCCTGTGGTGTTGCTGATATTCTACAAACAGGATTTAATTCATAATGCTATTCCTTGCCTAGCACACTGCTAGTGCAGCGAAATCATATTTACAAAGAAAAAAGAATGGACTGGATTCCAGACCTGGATATTTATAGAGGCAGTATGGGATCACCTGGGTAAAGAAAGTACTAAAAGACGCCTAAATCTAAAGAACTCTGAAATTTCTGCAAAGATGTACCAGAAGGTTATGTCAGTAAACTTCAGGACAGTCTTCCCACAAGAGTTCAAGATGTTCTTAGTGATGGATGCGATGATATTGGATTTGAAATTTGTGCCAGACAGATTCTGCCTGTGGATATGTTTTTATTGATCATTAGTCTTTTTATTATGTTTTTATGGATTAAAGGTTAAATATCTGGCAACCCAGTGTCTTCCTCTCTGCTATCAGAAATGTGGTTTCCTGCTTCTTCTTCAACACAGAGGCCTGCCTTAACACCACTTTCTTATTTACCTTTATTTAATGACATTTGATGTTAATCACTTAACCCCAGTGGTGATGTTCTTCAAGATGTTCCACCTGCTTCTCTTTAAATAAAGCCATGTTTATAGATTTACATCTACACAGATTATTTCTCTTGCAAATGATTTGACCAAAACATCAGGTGCTGCAAATGATGCATTCAGAGATTAAAGTGTTACATGTAAACAAAGTGTAAACATGGAATAAAGAACCAGCAGCAGTGAAACAGAAATGAGACAGCAGTGAGATCAGTGAGGCAGAAATAAGACACAAGAGAAAGAGAGAGACAGCACTGAGACGGAAATAAGACACAAGAGAAAGCAGAGAGACAGAAAGAAGACAGCAGAGAGCAGTAAGGCAGAAATGAGATGGCAGTGAGACAGCAGATAGAGCAGTGAGATGGCAATGAAACAGCACTGAGACAGGGAGACACTGGTAGGACAGCAAAGGGAGCAGTGAGACAGAAATGAAACAGCAGATGGAGTAGTGAAACAGCACTAAGACAGAGAGACTGCAGTAAGAGCCGAGATTGAGCAGTGAGACAGTAATGAGACACAAAAAAAGCAGTGAGACAGCGAAAGAAGACAGCAGGGGGCACAGTGAGAGAGAAATGAGTCAGCAGAGGGAGCAGTGAGACAAATGAGAGCAGAAGGATCAGTGAGACAAAAATGAGACAGCTGATAGAGCACTGAGACAGGGAGACAGGAGATTAAGCAGTGAAATAGAAAGAGAGCAAATGGAGTAGTGAGGCAGTAGTAAGAGAGAGCAGTGAAACAGCACTGAGACAGAGAGACAGCAGAGAGAGCAGTAAGACAGCACTGAGACAGAGAGAGACAGGAGAGCAGTAAGACAGCACTGAGACAGAGAGAGACAGGAGAGCAGTAAGACAGCAAGTGAGACAGCAGTGAAACAGAGAGAGACAGGAGAGCAGTAAGACAGCAAGTGAGACAGCAGTGAAACAGCACTGAGACAAAATGACAGCAGAGAGAGCAGTAAGACAGCAGTGAAACAGCACTGAGACAGAGAGACAGGAGAGCAGTAAGACAGCACTGAGATAGAGAGACACAAGAGCAGTAAGACAGCAAGTGAGACAGAGAGAGACAGGAGAGCAGTAAGACAGCAAGTGAGACAAAGAGAGACAGGAGAGCAGTAAGACAGCAAGTGAGACAGAGAGAGACAGGAGAGCAGTAAGACAGCACTGAGAGACAGAGACAGGAGAGCAGTAAGACAGCAAGTGAGACAGAGAGAGACAGGAGAGCAGTAAGACAGCAAGTGAGACAGCAGTGAAACAGCACTGAGACAGAGAGAGAC
>JAOVVF010000026.1:375988-404240 GCA_028565595.1 Duopalatinus emarginatus
TAGAGCACACAGGTGTGGGCAGCCGTGGCCTAGTGGTTAGTGAACCTAGTGGTTAGTGAACCTAGTGGTTAGTGAACCTAGTGGTTAGTGAACATTGCGAGACATGACTAAAGTAAGCAAGGCACCTAACTCCCCCAATTGCTCCTCGGGTGCTGTGGTTTAGGGCTGCCCCCCTGCTCCAGGCAAGTTCACTGGTGTGTGTTTCACTGCACAGATGGGTTAAATGTGGAGGTCACGTTCCTCTGTGTGCAAGCACAGTAGGCAAATAGTTCACTTTCACTTCTCACTTTCACATCTGGTAAGAATACAGTCGGCATTGACAATGTGCACATGAGCCAAAAATGGCCCATGTGTTAAAAATGCTCATATGGCTCACATATCCCAAATATATGTTATATATATATATATATGTATTTACCCTGCTGTACTATGTGGTTGAGTTATGGGCAGTTTCTGGCAGTGGTGGCTTAAATGTGGCTGAGATGTGGCCGTTTCATGGCTGTGAACTGGCTGAGTTCCGGCATCCATATTTCGCCCTTTGCTGTGGCATCATTCCATAGGTACCCCGTGTGTATATATTAAACATATATAATAAAATATATTAATTAAATATATAATCATATAAACATAAACAAGCAGGGCTTTCACTCTGCTATTGAGCCAAACCACTGGCATGTGAGAGTCAGAGTCAGGGGTCAACACCTCCATGACAGAGGAGTTTACACTTCTTTACAGTCTCTCAGTAGCATGACATGGTTTTTTTTATATTATTAAAAGGAAAATAAAAAGAGACTGATGATGGAATGTCGGTTTATAATAAAGTGATATAGACACTTTTTCATTAATATATTTATAAACTGCTGGCTGCTTCTGCTGGATGCTCAGGTTTTGAAACCCGTCCATAACTACCAGTTATCGAATGTGTTCACAATCTGCTAAAAACATGATATAGAACAAATATGTTAAAGAACTATTAGGGAAATAAATGCAGCCGCTGTGAGGGTGTGTGTGTGTAAAGATGCAAGCAAAGCTGTAAATTCATATCGCATTACCGCCGGTCTCTTTGCGTCTCTCTGAGACAGCGGGACGTCTTTATGAAACAGTAAAAACACAGAGCTCTGTTACTTCGCCGTTGATGCCACAAGAAGATGAATGTGAAAACTAATATAAGGTGATTTCTAAATAATAACCTCACTGGCTACTTTATTACACACGCCTATCACTGGAGTGTGACAAATGTTCTGTATAACTGATGTACTATAATTAACCATGTCTTAATTTGAATCTGTAAAGTAAATAATACAGTAGATGTACCTGATAAAAAGCTATTTAACCTTCCTATGGGGTTCAGTGAATATGAGTGATAAAATGAGTAAATGAAGACTCCTACCGTACTGCATAAACACTATTTCAGTTGACTTATCATCCGGTTTATTTATCCAAGCACATGCTAGACATGCTAATTAGATTTGCATAGTAATACAAACTGGAAACAATGATCATACACACACACACACATTCACTAGCCATTAAACCATTGCGTCATGGGCAAGACCTCTGAATGTGTTCTGAGACACTGGAAGCAGATCCGATGTTCTCGAACCAGACGCTCTAACCCTCACATATCAGTGAGACTTGGGTGCCCATGGTCCTGTCACCAGTTCACCAGGTGTCCAACCCTCAGACCACTTTTGGTAGCTATTAACCACTGGATACCGTGAACACTCTGTAAGACCTGCTGTTTTGGAGATGCAGTCATCTAGACATCTCGACACAACTTGTCACCATCACTCATTTTTCCTGCTTTTCAACACATCAACTTTGAGAACTGACTGTTTACTTGCTACCTGTTACGTATCCCACCGTGTGACAGGTGCCATTATGATGAGATGAGTCAGTCTCTTTGTTATAATAAGTCGCAACCGGTGGTAAATATCTGTGATATAAGAGGAATACAACATCACACCATCCTGTTACTGAGAATTTAGCTACAGCACACACACATAGACACACACACACACACACACATAGACACACACACACATAGACACACACACACAGTGTTCAGGACTGTGTAAATGAGGCTCTGGGTGTTTTCTCTGTGTGGTGAAGGTGTGAACTTGTTGGTTGGGACTGAAAACGGACTGATGTTGCTGGACCGCAGCGGTCAGGGGAAAGTGTACAACCTCATCAACCGCCGACGCTTTCAGCAGATGGACGTGCTGGAGGGCCTCAACGTTCTCGTCACCATCTCCGGTATGAACAAGAAGACTACACTACAGTGTTTTTTTTTTTTACACTTTAATAAGTAAATAAATCCCTAAAATATACTTCTAGAAAATAGATTTGTAATAATGCAAGTAGATCAGACGAGTTTATTTATTTCAGAGTACTGTTTTCATTTTTCTCATACATACATTAACTCCGCCTCCAGTGTGAACAGAGTGGCATAGCTCCGCCCCTTTTCCTTAAAAGGAAAGACTTTACGTTTGCAGTGTTTTTGACTGTATTTCAAGTCAACAGACGTCGACACTTTCTCTTTTTATTTTTATCCAGGCAAAAAGAACAAGTTGAGGGTTTACTACCTGTCATGGCTCAGGAACCGAATCCTCCACAATGACCCCGAGGTGGAGAAGAAGCAGGGCTGGACCACAGTAGGAGATCTGGAGGGTTGTGTTCATTATAAAGTCGGTATGTTCTGATCGTATCCGTTCTCTCGTTTGATTTTATACGAATCTCACACAGCAGGCATTTTATATTTATATTATATTTTTATTTTATTTCTGTTTATACTTTATACTCATGCTGGTGTCTTTACGTCTGAAAGTGAAATATGAGAGGATCAAGTTCTTGGTGATTGCCTTGAAGAACGCGGTGGAGATTTATGCCTGGGCTCCGAAGCCATATCACAAATTCATGGCTTTCAAGGTCGGTATGATTTATTCATGACAGGTTTATCTGTATATTAAACCGTCAGATTATTGTGAATCGTATTATTTCAGAGTGAGTTATATTTATAACGTTCGTCAGAGTCTGAACTGATCTGTGTTTGTGAGGATAAAATGCTCTTACAGACTATTAATGTTTCTGTTTCTCTCTGAAGTCCTTCACTGATCTGCAGCACAAGCCTCAGCTGGTGGATCTGACCGTAGAGGAAGGTCAGAGATTAAAGGTCATCTATGGCTCCAGTGTTGGGTTTCATGTCATAGATGTCGACTCGGGGAACCCGTACGATATCTACATCCCATCACACGTAAGTGACGGAGCGCTGGGCGGAGCAGCTTCTCCTCTTCTTCAGCCTGTGATCAGATGCTTCCTCTTTTTTTCTCAAGGACCTGCAGGCTTCAGTTAGATTTTGAATGATGTGCATAAAAAATTCATAATATTAATAACAGTGCATTCAATGCCACAGTTATTTGCATCTTTACAATAAGACACAAAATTATTTTCTATTCAACTACCCAAACAAAAATAATTTAATTTAATAATTATATTTTTTATTATTTACCTAGCAAACATGTGATACAAAATTATTGGCACCTCTAATAATATCAGTCTCTGTGGTGTAAAACGATGCCGTCGTCCACATCTATGCCAAGCTGAGAATATATAACAGAGACTGAAATGTTGGATGGGTGGAACAAGATCTTCTGCTCACCTTGTAAGATGCTCAGTGGTGTTATGTTTTGGGTGCCGAAAGTTTTAGAAGTGGACATTTGCTGGGGAAAAAAAAAAACATCCTTTACATCGTTGTCAGACGCTTACGTTCGGAATAGCATGGGTTTGGCTTTGTGCGAGGGTGCCAATACTTTTGGATTTGACCTCAGTAATGTGTATGTGAAATACTTAATGAAGTGTATGGTGTGTTGTAACATTGCTCAGAGCAAAACATTTCCCCGATCTACGACCTTTGACCAACAAAAAAAACGTGTCAAAATGAACCAGAGCAAGCAGAAAGTTTTGGCGCCTCCCTCCCTGTCTGTCTGTTTGTGTGTTTGTATGTTTGTGTGTGTGTGTGTGTGTGTGTGTATGTGAGTGTGTGTGAGTGAGAGAGCGAGAGCAAGTCAGTTGTTATTGGGAGACTTTATTGTTGCAGCAGTTTCTCACACCCTGCCCAGCGAGCAGGAAAAAAAAAACGTCTCCTGCAGCTAATTTTGTGCTCGTGCTTGTTACCCGAGGCTGACGGTCCCAAACCCCTTCCCTTCCCTTCCCCGTATTCCTCCCTCAGATTCAGGGCAGTGTCACTCCTCACGCCATTGTGGTGCTCCCCAAGACCGACGGGATGGAGATGCTTCTGTGTTATGAAGATGAGGGAGTCTATGTGAACACATACGGCAGAATCACTAAAGACGTGGTGCTACAATGGGGAGAGATGCCCACCTCTGTTGGTAGGTCGTGGTTGTTTATTTCATTGGCACACGAAAATGATCCCGTCTCCTTTCTGAGCCCTGAAGCCAGGGTGCTACAGGAACCTGCCCCAGACCACCACCAGCCTGTTGCATCAGATGACCTGAAGTATAGTTGTAGCTTATTAAAGCACCTGTTTACAGGTACACGGCATGACGACGAATCACCTCACAGCCCCAGGGTCCACGGTTCGATCCTGAGCTCGGTTTACTGTCTGTCTCGGTTCTTCAGGTTTCCTCCTATCGAAATGAATTGCCTGCTGTAAATTTCCCCGTTTAAGGGTGGCCTGCGTCACTTGTGTACTGAACAAAAATATAAACGCAACACTTTTGGTTTGAATGTCAGCGTTGTGAATCGAGTGACCCATGGTGGTGGTAGGGTCACAGTACGGGCAGGCATAATGGACAACAAACACAGGTGCATTTTAGCGATGGCTTTTTGAATGCACAGAGATTCTGTGACGAGATCCACCGCCACCATTCCTGCAGTCAGCATGCCAACTGCACGCTCTCTAAAAATTACGACATCTGTGGCATCGTGCTCACCTGTGCAATAATCATGATGTCTAATCAGCATCTCGATACACCACACCTGTGAGGTGGATGGATTATCTCAGCAAAGGAGAAGTGCTCACTAACACAGATTTAGATGAATTTGTGAACACTATGAGAAAGTCTTAGATCTTTGAGTTCATCTCATGGGAGCAAAGACAAACATGTTGCGTTTATATTTTTGATCAGTATAGTTGTACTGACTAGTACTTGTATTTGTTTCTTGTGGGCGTAACAGTATTTGTAGTATTAGTACTAGTAACAGTATTTAGTAACATTCCAGCTTCAGTTCATCTGATGCCATTGGCTGCCTGTTTTTAAGTCTTCTTTTCAGTCTTACACACACACACACACACACACACACACACACACACACATCTCTCTGCCTGCGTGTTGTTCTTTAAGCCGGTTTACACTGTATGATTTTTTTTCTTAGACAGATACACAAATCTCACATCGACTTGACATCAGTAGAGTCATAGTGTAGAATCTGATCAGTGATTAAAGCCTCAGCGTGTGAGCGCTGCTGCTGCTGCTGCTGCTGCTGCTGCTATGGCGCTCGTCTGAAACCCATCAGCAGGAGGATGGGAAAGTAGACAGATAACAGATACAGTAGAAACATAAGGGAAAACATGTTAAAATACAAAAGAATCCCGTCATGACCACCAGCTTAGTGTGCGGAGTGTGTGTGTGTGAAACTGTGAGATCTCAGGATCGATGATGTAAACAGCGTTGTATATAGTAATGTATGTAGACCGATAATTAAGCGCCAGTTTATTCGTCGTTATCATGTGACACGGAGACAGACGGTATCAGACAGTCTGATGGAGAGTTTGTCAGGACCACAGACAGTGACTTGGCAGAAAAACTGGTACACCAGTCTAATGATTGGTAGGTCCCACACGGGAGGATTAGCGCTCCAGATGTGTTCGATAACAACGTTTGATAACTGGCGTGGGTGGGAGTAGTAAAAGCCCAAACTCAAGATGAGTGTTCTGCTAACAGTAACGTCTGTAGATATATGTGGTGGTGCATTGTCCTGTCCTATCAGAATGAATGCAGGACATGAACAGGTGTAACTGGTCAGAATCGTGTTGACTTGTCAGAGACGCTTGTAGACGTACCAGGGGTCCAATGGAATGCCAGTTAAACAAAACCCATACCGTAATGGAGTCACCACCGGCCGCTACGGGTTTTATTACAGTCTGTACCAGTTTTTCTGGCACGTTGGTGTACCGTGGTGATAAGGAATCTTCAACCACACTGAAATCATACAGAGTAAAACCGGCTTTAGTCACGCTGCAGCTTCTCTCTTCTCCTTCACACTGAGTTTAGACCTTCTCCTCCCTTATGCCCTCCCCCACCTGCCCCCGCCCTCCCTCCCCCCCCCCCTCCTCCCATCCTTTGCCTCCTGACTCCTTCCAGCTCTGGTGCAGTGTGTATCAGTGTATTTGTCATTCATGATGTTGTGTTTTCACGTCTCGTTAATGTCATTTCTGTTGATTAACTAACTCCACATTCATGGTTTAATGATTTCTTTTATTTCATCGTTACATCTTTCTTGTGAATCTTTAAAATATCTGAATGTCTGTTTCCTGTATTTTAAAACCTCAAATGCATCTTTTATACTTACAGCATGATGAATGGATCCTAAATGCGGTGTGTGTGTGTGTATGTGTGTGCGTGTGTGTGTGTATGCGTGTGTGTTTAAAATGAAGGATCCATTCGTGAACTCAGGATCCCATCAGACAAATGAAAGATGCTGCTATTAAAATGTCTTCAATTCTCCCTAATAATGATCATATGTATGATTTAGATTTGTCTTGTGGGTCTGTACGATTAACCTTTTAGCCTGTTCGTTCTCGTCTTTGTCTTGGACGAATGTGAATGTTGGGGTTTATTTTGCGTTCAGACCGAGTAGCTGGCATCTCACGACTTCAGAACTATTTATTAATCAGATCCAGATCAATGTTCAGAATAGGAAATGCAGAGAATAAAACGTCTCCTATTATTAAACCTAATACTACTGATTCTAATATCTCTACTGATATCTGTTATTGTCAGTTTAATTATTAAATTAATTTCAAAATATAGATCCTGTGTAATTTATTTATTTATTTATTTTAACCAGATTTAGAGAATAAAGGCGAATAAATACGCCACCAATATCACAGCTCGTTTGATGGATGACGGGTTTTTCCAAGGTTTTTCTTCAGAAACTGCTGCAATAATGACTCCTGCTGGTGTTGGGTGTCGTTAGTAAGCTGGTGTTTTTCCACTTGATACCGGTTCGGCTCGGTTTCTGGTTGCTGTTGGCTGTAGAAGTCGGCTGTAGAAGTCGGCTGTAGAAGTGGTCGAGGAGCGGGGGGGGTTTTTCTCACACTCCTGTGTTGTTGTTATTGCTCTGAGAGTCATCGCTGTCCTGTCCCATGTCCCGTGTTCTGTTTCCTTCCTGTTTCTCCTGCAGCCTACATCCACTCCAACCAGATCATGGGATGGGGAGAGAAAGCCATTGAGATCCGTTCCGTGGAGACGGGACACCTCGACGGAGTTTTCATGCACAAACGAGCTCAGCGACTGAAGTTTCTGTCTGAGAGAAACGACAAGGTGGGTTCAAGTTCAAATACACACTTCAGAGTTTGTGACTTACGTCCAAAGGCTACATCAGTATTTCTGCAGGAAACGTTCCTGCTGTTCCTGGAGCCGATTTATGCAGCCGAGCTCCACATTCATATAAGTCTGTTATTATAGCATTAATTCAACTCTAAATACGAAATCAAGTCCTGAGTGAGTAACAGACTCATCTGCTCACTTTTTGCAGGTCTTCTTCGCCTCCGTCCGATCAGGAGGCAGTAGCCAAGTTTTCTTCATGACCTTGAACAGAAATTCTATGATGAACTGGTAAACCCTGCCCACACACTTGACCACACCCCCCCTTCCCACGGCCGAACCACACCCCCCCCTACACTGTCTCTGTGGACGTATTCTGTTTTTCTAAAGTGTTGGGGTGGGAGGGAACGACAAGAACCCACAGCACGTGGAACCACAGGGCCACTTTTCAGAGTAAATACTTTTAGAAAATAAATAAATAAAAAAGAAAACAAAGGCCAGGAGCCGCTCCAGAGAGCCGGGGTTCGTCTCGCATCCACACCAAGCTCCACCCGCCGAGAGAAGAACAACCACCTCCTGTACCCAGAATTCCTTACTGATTCTTACCTGCGGGGTTCACGTTTTTATCACTACTAACGTAATTTGGAGGAGAGCAGAAACCGGCAGAACTGATGACGGAGACGGACGAAAAATCAAGAAAATAAACGATATAGTAACTGTTTAGACACTTTCAACACATTATTGCTGTTGGTTGGACAAAACAATTCAGTGGAGAGGTGTGTGTGTGTGTGTGTGTGTGTGTGTGTGTGTGTGTGTGTGTGTGTGTGCTTTTCATGAATTTATTTCATCACTTTCTGTTATCACACTGTATCTGTATAAAAGCATTTGTATGTCCTTGGTGTATTTCTGTGCGTGTGTGTGTGTGTGTGCGCGCATGTGTGTGTGTGTCCTCATTATCCATCAATCCAAAAAAAACCATCACACAGTAGTTAAGACGAGTCTGAGTGTGCAGATGTTTTATAGTACGGTACAACAGAACGTTGGGAAATAAGTGTGGAAATTAAAGCTCCATATCTCATTATCTCATAAACAATTCTAAATGATGGATTTTAGCTTTTTGGGCGTCGTTGCTTAAGTGCAATAAAGATCAGGAGATTTGGGTTTCGATGCATGGGTGGGCGGGGCTTAACTTGAGCAAAGTCCCGCCAGTCTGAAGCTGTGACTTTCAGTGCTGTGTTAGAGGTGTGTGTGTGTGTGTGTGTGTGTCTGTGTGTGTGTGTGTGTGTATATGAGAGAGAGATTTTTTTATTAATCCTTTAATAAAATCAGTCACGCAGCAGATGTGATTTCTGTTTTATTCTCCGATTGCGTGACAGTGAAGGAATGAGATCGGTGCATTGAGCTTCCTCTGAAACCTACCTCATTTCTTTCCTCCAGTCATTCAATCACAAGTTTATATTCAAACATGACATCACATAACTATTAAAGAACATAATCACTAGAATTCAGAATCGGCTTGAATTGAAAAAGGCACACGAATCTCAATTCTGTCCAGTATATATTATAAATTAATTCTTTATCCATCTGATTTTTTTGTGATTTTATTTGTAGTTAAACTGTAAAATTAACAGATAAAACTAACATGTTTCAGTCCGGGCAACAGGATGAATTTTACTGATCAAATACGATTTGAAACAAAGAAGCGTGAAAAGTTAAAGACCTGTAACATAAATTTTAAAAGATTTTTAAAAAAGAGTTTTTATTTATTTAGAAAATTGGTATCAAAAAAACGTCCTTTTCAGTGATTATTTTTGTTGTTTTGTGTAAAATATAATTGAATCATTTATAAGAATTGTGAGGCATTAGGTCAATTCTTTTTGCTTCTTGTCACATATTTGAAGTAAAGATTAATAAAGTCCAAGATGTTATATATTTTAGAAATATACAGAAAACTACTGAAAGAATTCGTCTGCATCTTTGAGTTTTCAAATTCAGTGTAAAAACGTGAATTTGGGGCCGGTGTGTTTACTAAAGGAGACAGAGAAAAAATGACAAATGTCTAACATAATAAGCATTACTCGCTTACTGCAGAGCTGAAACAAGGGCATTAAGGCATAAAATAAGTTTTTAAAATGCTACATTTATTATTAGTTGCTTTTATCAAAGTGATTTCCACATGTACTCAGTAATTATGTGCATTTTCTGTGACACTGTAAACTGGGGCTGATTTTTGAAAAGAAATCGAATTTTTCAAATTGTCTAATTTTTTAGAGACAAATCAAACAATCAGAAATTTTGAGTTGTTGGTGCTGTGACCCAGACGTGAAATCTGTCAACAATAGGAAGGAAACGTTACAGTTAAAATAAAACTGGGAAAAAAAATAATTACATGTACTTTCAGGAGAGCTACAGGCGCAAAAAATATTACAGTAAAACAACCTGATATATTTCATGAACAAACCATAAGGGAGTGTGTGTGTATTTGTGTGTGTGTGTGTGTGTGTGTGTGTGTGTGTGTGTGTGTGTGGTCACCTGTACATTTGGATTTTCACTTTCAAACAAACATAAAACTGATTTGAGTTTAAATGTCTCATTTTTTATTATTCGTCAAACTTTATGTTCCACTTTTGTATCTCACTTAAATTTAATCATTTTCATCAGTAAGTTTTTTAGTAGTGTGGTAAATTTCACAACTAATTATGTGAAATTACACCCATTTCTTTGTTGGTTATTTACTGATGCAGAGCTAAAATAAGTCTATTTAGATTTCATTTATTTTAAAATGTCTTTTTGAGTATATTAAAGTTATCCATTTGACTCTGAAATCGGGCAATCTGTAAAAGTACAGAAGAAATGTTGATTAGGAGTACAATAAATCACACTGGCGTATAATTCTGTAAATAAAATTACAGTAAAATTCATTTATATGCTTCCAAACCTTACATCAAGTTTCTTATTTTAAACCTTATTAAATCATATTTTAAGCAAGCTAAAAAATGCACAAAAAATACAAAGTAATATATATGTGAAATAAATATTAAATATAAGTCTGGAGTTGGATTCAATATGCAAAGGATATTGTAATAATACAGGATAATGTCAATTTTATTGCAATTCTATTTACAGAATTACAGGCTGCTGTTTTTAACTCATATTTTACAATATTGTATTCCTTTTAGTCTATTTTATGATCATTTGTTAACTGCTTCCAAAACACAAATGTTACAAAAATGACCTGGATCTGTTGTCTGATCTCGTCTGGTACATTTTCATTTGAATGAAGCACCTTTTTGGTTATTTTAGTTCAAAATGTGGACCCCTAGGTGGTTATATTATATTTATGTAACAGAGAGACCCAGTGTGTGTGAAACTCCACATCAGACTCGCTTGACATTTGTTATTCTGATCAGATTTATTTCTGGGTTTGTACAGTATACTTCTGATTTGTCATTGTGTTTGGAAGCGACAGTATTATCACTGATTTATTTTTCAGGTTTTTTTTTCTCTAGTTGTATTTTGAATTAGCTTGTTGGTCTGAAAGTGCTGAAATCTATATTAGAATGTCAGAGATGTTTAATATCAGTGCTTTATGTAAAATCACTTTATCCTAGTTCTCATTTATTCCTGGTACTGTTTTATGCTTTTTCCTTTTCTTTATAAATTCACTGCTGAATTATAGCCAGAATGATGTACTGAAACTCTTTTGTATGGTGACATTTTCCTTTTCCTGCTTTGTTTTTGGGGAAGGGGGGGAAGCACTCGTTTATTTATAGTTGAAGGAAACTCTGACAGGAAACAATGCTGATGTAAATGAAAATAAACCTAACAATCAGTCATGTTAGGACAAAGTTAGAATTATTAGCAATAAATTGTATCGGATTTTTGTTAAAATATTTGTTTTCTGGTATTTAATTTCTGTCCGAATTTGGTAGAAAAAAAAATATTCAAAATGTTGAAGTGGTTGATGTCCAGAATTTGGGATGCAGGATGTTGGGTTCTGAGTAATGCAGATTATACATGGATATATTCACAGTTTGTTCCCATGTAACATAAAGCATTAGAACTTTGCTGTTTTTTAATAAATCGATGTATCAAATGACATTTGTCCTGTCAGTTATTTATTTATTCATTCATTAAGCAATGGACAAACAACATTCCTGTCCTGTTCCTCCAGGACAAATATATTTTATATATTTATAATTTGTAATAAAGATTATATATTAATAATCAATTCATATGATAATAAATATAAGGAGTAGAAAAGAAAATCGGCTGTCGGCTGTCTCCTGTGGTATTTAGCTAAAGATATGTTAGCAGGCAAATAATCATAATACTACAAAGATTTCTGAAAAGTTTTCAGATAGTTAAGTAAAGTAGTGATTAAACTTAGACATCCACTTAGACATTTAGCTCTCTAACATAAAGTAAGCTAGTGGTTAAAGTTTCTTATAAAATGTACTACAATAAAAGCTTTAAAATTAATCTTTAACTAAACTGAAGAAGATTTTAATGAACATTATGATTTTTTTTAGTGTACAAGCATTAGAATTAGAATGTTGTTTTATGCATAAATTAATATTTTATACATAAATTAATACCGACTGCATGTCTGCTCTCTGCCAGAGGTGGCGCCGTTCCTCCACCTGTTCGGACACGCGGGCGATTTTGCGCACGCGCACCCTAGTTTACAACAGAAGAAGAAGAGAGACCGCTGGGCCCCGCCCACTATACGGGTGCCGCAGTAAAATTGGGCGCGCATGCGCGGTGACATTCCTTTTTTTCTTGGAAGTAAGTATTGCATGGCGCGTGCCTTTCTCTTGTGGTGGAAAACGGTGTGATTTCTGTAAAGTAAAGTGTGTTTAAAGTGACACTCCGTGTGTGGACGAGTGGGACTCGGTAACAGAAACGTGTAAAAGTGTGTGAAACGGAAAAGAAAAGACGGGGTGTTTGTCTCGGGAGTTGTCTGAGGAGTTACTAAGTTAGCTAAGTGGCTAACGTACCGCGCGCACGAGGCCTTCCGCGCGCTCAGATCACAATCACAGGATAATTGTAACGGTTTTAACGGATAATAAGCCATTTTTTTAGCGGTTTTAGAGCTCGAATCGTGGTTTAATATGATAAAAATGTTTCTCAAAGTACTTTAGAGTTGTGTTTGGTTATATTAGCGAGCTAGCCGGTCATAGTTTAGCAAAGAAACCTAATTTACCTCAGTGTGTTTGAATGTAAATGAGCGCACCCGCCTGTTAACCGTTTACCGTAAAGTATGTCTTCATGTAATTCTCTAAAATGGTGTTAAATAGATTTATTTTATTAACCCTTTTCAAACAAACATGTTTTTCTACGCTAGTTAGGATTTAGCTAGCGACTTAGCACCTTCATATGGCCTTATATAGCTCGAAGTAAAAAATATTGTTCGTGCAATGCGCCGGTTTATCATCACTACTACATACGCCTGCAGTTAAACCTCTGTATTCCGCTTTTAATATAATAGGAATGTTGGTATGGAGTTGAGGATTTAGTTATAAGCGCCGGCCTTTGGGCGTGAAAAGCAGCACCATGATGCGGCAACTTCTCGAGTCTGAATTAGTCCACTTTATACACCACGAGTTGTCGTTTGAGCTGTGTGTGGTGGGGTTTATATGCACGAAGAGTGGTGTGTGAATGAGTTGTTTTCAGTAATCATAAGGTGAGATTGTGAATAAAACAGCTATGTGGGTTGCATGGTGTGATGACGTAAGCCGGTACAAAGTTGGGCATGAGCTGATGGTTGGTGTTGGAGACACACCCCATTTGGTGTGCTTATTAAAACAAACCTATGCTTAATATATTGGTTATGCGTGCATATACTAATTAAATGCATGTTTAATATAGTACAGTTTATGTATTTATTTTTTTTAAACCTATGATTGGCTTCCACCCAAAAAGTGCAGCCCTGCTCCTGTACTGATTGCTTCAGTGCCACCTTTTTGGCTCCTGATGGACTTGTTAAATGCTTTACCTTGTTTTGTTCTATAATCCTCTCTGACCCTCGTATAATCCTTCTCTTTGTCTTTTCTTGATTTTTTTTTTTTCTTTCAGTGCCCCTTGATTAGATACCACCATGGCAGATCCAGATCTTGATTTCACCAGTGGAGATGCCGGGGCCTCTGTGACGTACCCGCAGCAGTGCAGCGCCCTGCGCAAAAATGGCTTTGTGGTCCTGAAGGGTCGTCCCTGCAAAATCGTTGAGATGTCCACTTCCAAGACTGGAAAGCACGGCCATGCTAAGGTAAGGATGGGCGTTCTTTTGTAGGAAGGCACATATTAATATTACTGTTAAAAGTTTGTAAAAATCAATTCTGTGCATCAGTCACATCTGACTGTAGTACCTGTACATAAGTGGCTTAAACTTTTAACTCGTGTCAATAACAAAAAAATAAAACTACACTTTAAAAAGATGTACACAGACATACTGTTATATACAACAGAATAGCGAAATCCCTTCCCTTTGTTAACCTGTGAAAGACATCACAACCTTTCTTGCTGTGAACATGGGCCGGCATGGCTTTAAAAAGTAAAAATAGTAATTAGTTCTGGTTCCCTTCCTCATCTAACTATTATTGTAGTCTGACATCATTAATAGAGAGAGAGAGGATTATGAAAAAAATGGATTGTATAGAAATATTTTTAATGCCGTTATCGTTTAGATTTGAACAAATTTCAAACCATCTATTGAGGAGCAAATGCAACTTGTAATTTGTTACCAAATTGAAGGGGACGTACAGTGTTAATTCTCTTCTTGTTTGAAAATCAGATGTTTTTGTATGCATTATGACAAATATCTGTTCGTTGAATGGGTGTTTGTTGATTTGTGTAAGTGTTTTGTAGACCACTGTTTCTCTTAACTGAAAATATTTAAATACCTTTAAAAATATAATCTGTCAGTACCTGTTCTTCCTGTTTATCATTATGCTTGTATCGAGTCTACACCAGTTGAGTGGCAAGAGAAAGATGCTGGACCAAAAAATAATTTAATTGGTACAGAATGGCATGTTCCATCAAACCGTGATTAAAAATGCTGTTGGACACCGAATGATCATAAGTGAAAATGACAGCTGTCTGGAATCTGTTGTTCCTTTCTACCAGGGATGTTAAATTTGGGAAAGGATGATCTTGAAAATAGCTCGATTCACTCTCAGGCCTGTGATTAACTTCACTAATATTTTGTTTTGTGTAGTTTTAAATCCTGTTTTCTCCCCTGCACAGGTTCACCTGGTTGGTATCGACATTTTCACTAACAAGAAGTATGAAGATATTTGTCCCTCCACCCACAACATGGACGTGCCCAACATAAAAAGAAACGACTTCCAGGTGATTTAATCTGAACTACACAGTGCAGTGGAGCGAACTAATGTTGTGATTGTGCAGAGTCCCTGTGTGTATGAGAGAGAGAGAGCCAGACACTGGATACTCATTGTTTAGGTTAATTCTTGCTCTTTATAGTTAACTTTCTAACTGTTTTAGTGGAAAAGGGTAGTAACATGCTCTGTTTAAGCATTCAGTGAGTAGTTTTGCATTATCAAATATTAAAAAAAGCTATTTTAGATGGATCATAAAGGAAATAAGCTGTATTTGTACATTTATAGATAGATTTTACAATGGATATTATTAATATACCTGCCCTCTTTCCCCCACTCAGCTGGTTGACATTAATGAGGGCTTCCTGTCTCTCATGATGGACAACGGCGATGTGCGTGAGGACCTCCGTGTTCCTGAGGGTGACCTGGGCAAAGAGATTGAAGCCAAACACGGCGCTGGTGAAGATATGATGGTTAGTAAAGAAAAGCAAGACTTTCTGCTTTCAAAATAAAATTAAATATTATAATATATATTCCAAAAGTCTAAATATTAGACTAACATGTGAACATGACATGATAAACACCTAGTTATTTAGAATTTCGGTGGAAAACTGAACTTTTAAAGCCTAAATAATTCAAAATATTCGTTGGAGATTTTATTACAATGATTAAAGTGTTAATACCTAGTTTGTTACTACTTTCTTCCTCCGAGTATTATGCTATCCCTGTGCTGCTGTAACAATGGATTTCCCCACTGGTGCTAATAAAGGCTTATCTTATTTTATTCTTTCCCAGATTTTAGCGTTCTGAAGTTTAATAACAATTGTGGATATTTTTAAAGATTTTGATTTTTTTTTTTTTTTTAGACCTGTGAATGAGCAAGGCACTTATTTCACACCTGTTTATTTTTCCCTCCCTGCTGTGTAGATTACCGTGCTCTCAGCGATGGGTGAAGAGGCTGCAGTCGGCATCAAGGCCTTTACCAAATAGAAGGGGGAGAGAGAGGAAGGGAGAGAGACTGAGACTGGGCTGCTCAGGCTACAACATGCACCACATTCAAATCTCCTGCTTTTCAGTTTTGTTTCTTCACCAAAGCTCTGGCCTTCGCACAACCTCACAACACACTTTTTTTTTTTTTTTTTTAAATCCCTGTTTTGTCTTCCGGTTACTATGCTGGACTTTTAATAACTTAATTTCATTGGGTTGTTTTTGGCATTCTCTCAGATCAGTTTTTAGGTTCTTTTAGGGTTTTTTTCATTCCACTGTTTTGCCTTCATGATGTTGGTCTGGCCACTTACATTCCTGAATGTTAAAACGGGATACTTTTGCCATATATCTTATACACACAGAGATGTATATACATATGACCTTATTACTTTACAGAATCGATGCCTTTTCAGTGGAATATATGTGCAGTGGGTTTTTTTTTTTTTTTTTTTTTAAAGAAGGGGAAGAAATGACCCTCACTGACACTCACCAATTTTTTTATTTCGCCCTCACTGAATTAAGGGTGCCATAATTTGTTGGGTTATTTTTAAACGTGGGTCTGTATCTGCACTTAAGTTCTCAGTTGATGCCTTTGCCCAAAGTGAGATGCGAGTGTCCTGATAGTTAGCACTTTGTAGTACTTGGAGTACTACTAGAAACACTTCTTTTTTTATTTTTTTTTTATTTTATTATTTTTTTTTTTTCTCCTCTTTTTTTAGTAAAATCACTAAGACAGAAATAAACCAGTGGAATTTAGGAATGCCGGTCTCCATTGTGACATGGACAGAAGGATGTGATGGCCATGTGCAAGTACCTCTGTAATGCAATAGCAGCCCGGTTCTGGCTGTCAGACAACCTTAAATAAAGTGTTGAAGCCCATGTATGGGGTTTTTGTGTTTGACTTGGTGTGTTGGACAAACACTGTGTGCTGCTTTGTCACAGTAAATAATTATAACAGTTTTAAAAGGCACCAGTGTGGACAAACTTTATAGTGGTCTGAGTGGAGCAGAAAAAAATGAATGATTGTTTTAATTTGTGGTTTAGTGACTTGTGTGCTTTTGTCAGAGAGGATATGCTTTATGTTTTTTTTAATTATATAAAGGGTTTTAGATTTTTTGACTAAAGTTTCTAAACTGTTAGGAGTTGTATTGTTAAAATTGCGGAAAATATAAATTAAAGTAGAACCTGGAACATTTAACAGGACAGAAGTAAAACACAGAAAGCTAAGAGGCATGTAATAGTCTGCAGGAGTGTTAGTGAGTTCAGGTTTAACCTGTTAAGTGGGTTTCACACTTTTCATTAAAAGGTTTAAATGTTCATATGCAGGATCAAGTCCAGAAAAGAAATTAAGACACAAGTGAAATAGTCTTGGCAAAAAAGTGTGTTTTTTTTGTTTGTTTTTTAAAATTGCTATATAACTATAAATAGGGCTTTCTGGCTTAATTAGGAAAAACAGACTGTGTTGTAAAGGTTTCAGCTGGAGTAGACAAGTGGAGTGGTCGGCCACCTTTTGTTAATTATTTATTTTTTATGCTAGTAAAATGAGTGATTAAATGAGGGAAAAGCTAAGCAGAAATGGTCAAACCTTAAATCCAAACTTATAAGTACAAGATGAAGTAACAAGTATGAATAGCAAAAAATAGATTATGATTTAATATTAAATGTTGTAATAAAAATAATAAATTAGACTGTACTTTTAGACTAAACTGAATATATGAAGTCTTAATTCCATGTTTTTATTGATTAGATGATTTGCTTTTATTTGCTAAATTGAGTATATGTCACATATGAACAGTAGCTTTTTATTTGTGTGTGTGTGTGTGTGTCTCCACCCTGCTCTCACACTGCTGTAAGAATGACTCATGGTTCTGTAATAACTCGGCCCCAATCCTTGTGGACTTAATAGTTAGCCGTTTTCTTGTTTCAGCTGCTTGGTGAGATCTGGTTTATATTTAACATGGAATAAAAGTGGTTTGAGGAAACCTGAGTCATCATTCAGACCGAAATGCAACTGTTTTTCACTTAAACATCCTCTGATCTGGAATGAATTTACTGGAAGAAGAAAGACACTAAAGTCAGAATAAAATAAAACCAAGAGGTGAAATACAGAGCATTAAAAAGTAAAAAATAATTAGAACATCAGTGTGTTAAATAACTATAATTATGAAATGAAATTTATGGTATTCACATGACTTATTGTACATCTGTAATATCCACATGTGGTCCATCAGGACATACACAGTCTGTGTGAAATCCCTCCCTGTCTCAGAGTCAGAGACAACTGGAACTGGGCTAACTGGTTTCACTGCTTTCATAACCAAAACGTGTAATTATTAGTCAGACTGTTGTGTGAAATAAAGGAATGTTATTAAATATTGTTAAATATTGTGCTGTTATCAGGAAACAATCAACTTTATAGTCTAACTTTTTACCTCCTCTTTTTTATACACATTAAAGTAAAATAAGTAACTTATTTTTCTGTATGAATATTATTATTAAATATTATTTCATGCTTTTAATGATGTTTCTTGTGATATAATGATTAATAAACAAACAAACTAATAAACTAGTTAGTTAGTTAATTGATCAATTAATTAATGTGTTAATTAATCATGTTCTTTGTCTTCATTTTATATAATTTTTAATTTATTGCATAAATCCAGTGAGATTAAATTTACTAAAAAGAACAAAAACATTAATGATTTAATGACATATAAAGAAACAGGAGTGAAATTATTTATTATCCTTCATTATTTCTCTTTATGGATTATATAAATTAACTTGTAATATAAAGGGTTTGGGGGAGGGGCGACTACTCGCGTCTGTCTGTGCCAGCGAATGCGCATGCGCGGTGACGTAACTTCCTTTTTAACTCGCTCTCTCCAACATGGCGCCGGTATGTATGAGCTGTGGAGCCGCTTTTCCCATAAAACTTCTATTCAGTATTATTTTACTGGTGCTGTTGTAGTTACAGCAGGTCTCCGTGTTAGATATTCTATAGTATATATTTATTAAAGATTGATTACGTCATTAAGGAGCGACATTAGGTGGTTTGGACACGTGCGTCTGAGATGAGGACACGTGTAGTGCAGTAGAGACCGGATCAGTCACATCCGGAGACATGGCTGAAAATAGGATTAAAGTTCTTCTAATAATCATTTAATATTTATCAGTTCAGGGTTTTTTATTTATTTACCTCCTCCTACCTATAGACATGTGTATATAATAAGAATTTTATATATATGTGTGTCTGTGTGTGTGTGTGTATATATATATATAATTTATTATTCTATATTCTATCAAGTTTCAAGTAATCATAAATCATAAAATGTTTGTGTTTCATTTTGGTCATCTTTGCTTGAAAGTTTCTGTTTTTTCTTCTAGAAAAAAAAAAAATTAGACTAAATTTCAGTGGTGTTTCTATTTACTAGCAAATAACTTTAGTTTCTTTGTAATGTTTTGTATAAAAATATAGAAAGGACAGTCTGCAGTGAAAAAAAGCAAGAAAGGAGCTGCATGGAAGTTCACGCTGGACTGCACACACCCGGTGGAGGATGGCATCCTCGACTCTGCAAACTTTGTAAGAATCATTATGTGTTAAATATTAAGCTATAAAGCTTTGCGACATGATTTCAGGCTCTTGCATTACTAATACCATGTGTTGACTAGGGTTCTCGTCCCTAGTGTAAAGAGCTAGGGTTCTCGTCCCTAGTGTAAAGAGCTAGGGTTCTCGTCCCTAGTGTAAAGAGCTAGGGTTCTCGTCCCTAGTGTAAAGAGCTAGGGTTCTCGTCCCTAGTTTGTGAGATGTTGTCATGTTACTACAGGAAACGTTCCTCAAGGAGAAGGTGAAGGTTAACGGTAAAACTGGAAATCTGGGGAACATGGTGCAGATCGCTCGGCAAAGGAACAAAATCAGCGTGTCATCAGAAAAAAAGTTCTCAAAGAGGTGAGTTTTGAAAATCGCAGTGGTAGTGCTACTGTTTATTTCAAAAGTATGTGCCCCCTTGATGGTTCAGTAATAAGGGAGCATACCTACCAACCCCCTAACAAAAATAATTACCAGTAGTTGGAGATGTGTCTGTGGAAATAATCCAGTAAAAGGAAAAGTTTGAGAATTGGTTTAGTGCATGTTAAATGATGAAATGTTTCTGAAACCAAATTTATTGTGTTACTGTGAAGTTAGTCGTTTTATCATGGGGGTGCACAAAGTTCTGCACTCAACCATTTATTAGTCCTAAATCCTGAAGATTTAGATTTAGTTGTGATTAATCAAGGAGTTTATAACTGAACCTGCCTGAATGTGAGCTTATTTATGCCTTCAGGTATCTGAAATATCTCACCAAGAAATACCTGAAGAAGAATAACCTGAGAGACTGGCTCCGTGTGGTGGCGTCGGATAAAGAGACGTATGAGCTGAGATACTTCCAGATCAGTCAGGATGACGAGTCTGAGACGGACGAGTGAAACATCAGAGGATGATGGAGCAAATCTCATACTTTATATCGAGTTTGATGATTATTTAATAATAAATGGAAAATGTACACTAAAACCTGGATGTTTTTTTTTTCTAATATATAAAAAATGGTGCAATGATTTTACATACCAGACTTTCCAGATCTGCCATTTAAATATTTAAATTGATTGCATGGGGTGCCTCAAAAGTTAGCAAAACGCCTATATAAAACGAAAGACACTGACTCATTTATAGATGCAAGTTGTGGCTGCCTTGTTGGTAACATGACCTAACAGGATTCCGCCTTCCACCACCGGCTGGGTCTTAAATTGGGTCACCATCTGCCAATTATTTTATAGAGGTGTTTTTCTTTTGAGATGCACTGTATAAATGTTTATTGTATTAAAAATTAAAAAAGTTTTTTTCATGTATTTAACCAAATTAAAGGGGTTAAACATGATGTCTGTTAGATGTACATATGTTTGTAGTTATGATTCATATTTAGTGAAAATGTTAAAATTAATATTTTATCTGATTAAGAAAGTCATTTATATAATGGTAAAAAATATTTTGTATGAAATAAGTCATTGAAATGTTTAATTTTTAAAATAATTATAAAACTTTTTAGGAAAAATGACAGTTTATTCAAATAGACTTTTTTTGTAAATATTAGAATGTTTTTGGTCAGCAGGATACAAAGGTTTAATATTAGGTAAGAGCAATATCATCATCACAAGTAAAGGAATGAGCACATGGTTCCTCGTGTTCCTGTTGCAGACATCAATCTGTTTTTATCTTCAGTATTCGAGTTTAGATTGCAAGTCAAAGTTTAAGAAGTCATGCTGTAATTTCATTTGAGATAATTAAATGAAATCCTTTTTGTTCTCATCATCCTGAAGTATTGCATGGTGTGAAAAGGCTCAGTCAGGTGTTATTTCTTCTAAGAGGACCTTTTCACACTGGGTTCATCTGGTCTTTCATCATGCTGATCAGCTGATAAAGTAAAAATCTCATCAACACCTTTAGGTGCTCAGAGAAGAGAAGATGAAGGGAGAGCAGTGGAGGGTGAACACTTTGGCTGTAGGAAGTCACTATAAATACAGAGTTGTTTTATGCTTTCAGTCAGGAAGTACATCAGAGCTGTCATGGAGGTCTCAGCAGCAGGGATATGGACAGGAACGAGAAGAAAACGAATGCGTGGACGCTTCCGTGCGACTCTCGCTGGACTTCTGGAGCTTGAAGTCTTAAGAGTGAGGCACAAAGAGATGGTGGATGCGGCGCTGGGGAACCTGGAGAATCCTGATCACTTAGACGATCTAATCACATTTCAACATGGGCAATATCAGTGTTGGATGAGAGAGAGTTCTTCCAGACTGAAACTTAAACGTAGTCTCTCACATGAGAACCTCACAGATGCTGGAACATCCCTGGACCTGAGCAGAACTGGAGAACGTCACTCATCTGAAGATCTACCAGATCTCCATGGTTATGAATGTGAAGACAGCAGGTCCAGGGTGAGCTCTGGATTCTTCGAGAGTCATCGTGATGCCATGAGTTCTCTTTCCACCTCTTTAGCATCGTTAAGTCACCAGAGCATGGGCAGTTCTGTAGGTTACGGAGAGGAACTTCATGCAAACTCCATGTGGAGGTCTTGTTTACTAAGAAACAAACAGGATTATGTGAGGAAAGCTGATACTATGACTCCAAGCTTTTCACAGATTGTAATTCCTGAAGCTGGCTTCTTCTCTGTGGTTGGTCTGTACCCTGATTCCCACTGGCCTGAAATCTCTGACATCCTGCAGCCACAAATCGTCCTGGAGCCGTCCTACAGATCCGATCTGAAAAGTCATCAAGGCTCAGAAGTTTATCGCTATCCTAGTCCACTCCATGCTGTGGCCTTGCAGAGCCCACTCTACGCTCCACAGAGCCCGGAGAACAAGAGGAAGAACGAGAGATGTTCTCCAGGAATGTTTATCACCAAGACCAGATCATTGCAGAAACCAGATTATGTTCATGAGCAGAGGAGAGATTTTAAATGTAGCCAAAACCACGCAGGTTCAACCACCACCATGCAGTCATTCAAATCCTCAACATTTTCTGCTCATTCAGACAATCCCCAGTTTGAGGAGATTGTTTTGAAGCGAGCTCGAGGGGAAACATGGAACAACACCATGGCAGAGTGTTCATGGTCATGGTCGAGGAAAAGTTCAGCCTTGCTCCATCGCACATGTTCAGTGGGCAAAAGCAGAACATCACCGTCTTTCAAAATGGTGCTTTTCCAGAACAAAGCTGCAGGATCATCAGAAACTGATCTTCCAAGATCTTCACCAGCTCCAAGTCCAGGATTCAGAGGACGACTTGGAACACACAAGAACCGACTTAGAAGACACACAGCTGCTTTGACCAACTTGAACATTTTTACAGTAAGTGACGGGACTTCGTGTGCTCGAACTTCAGCTGAGACAAACGTTCTTCATCATCAACGTTACTCTGAAGTTCCTGAGGTTTTCATGAGAAGAACCTCTGTCAGCTGTACAACTAATGGGCCTGAAATATAAAGAAGGACCAGTTAGATTCTGGCACATGATGGAAAAACATCTAAAAAGTACTTTTTAGAAAAGTACTGTCTGAGAAAAAGAAGTTCCTGGAAGTTTAAACAGGTTCAAAATTTCTGTGTGGAACCTGAAACGAAAACTCTCAGGTTCTCCTTGAGGACTTTTTAGCTCCTAGAAAGAACTTTTTTAATCCCTGTATGCCTGAATGTATTTCTGGTTTGGTTTGTTTTGGACTCAGAGTTTAAATGTGTTTATGATCTTTAATGAAAGTTCTTTAATGAAGGTTTTTAACACCATCCAAGAACGAATAAAAGATCTCCAAGATCCTGTAATTGTTGCTAAGTGTAGATTCTCTGTTCTTATTGCTTAGTGAAGAATTTGATATTATAAAATGCAGTTCTTAATCATGACAAAGCTATTCTCAGTTCAGAACAGAGACAGAAGCTCATTATCACTCGCTGTGTTTCTCTGTATTCAAACCCAGCCAATTTATTACCTCTGATTTAATCACTCAGCAGGAGACAGCCACTCAAAGCTGACAATAATCACATATCTGTTCCTTTTTGATTGGCTCTCCAATGTTTCTTATTCCAACCTTTTTCTGATGTTAGATTTTGATCACCAAATCTTTACCTGGTTTAAGTGTTTTTCCGCACATAATTAAGAAATGTTATTTCTCGTAATATGTCTTTTTACAAGTGCTTTCTCATTATAACGAGACACTTACTCATAATTACAACAATTTTTTTATTCTGCATGCCAGCGTACAAAGGTAACCCAAAACACATAAAAACATTCAACATAAGAGACACAAAACGGGTGGGGTCAGAGCACATCACCAGTGTCCATGAACTGAGGACTGAGGACTCGGCACGGCTATCTTGGCTGGCTGCCGTGGCTTCTTGGAGCTGCAGTCGGAGCAGATCATGGCTATAACGTGGCATGACTAGGCCAAAACCCTGACATAAAGGCTACTGTTTTATAAAATGTCTTCAGAATGAAACACAGTTCACAGGAGTGGTTTCAGTAATGTGTAAATCTCCAACACAGGTTCTGTGTTGATGATATTCAATAGACATTCTTAAGAACTGTAGAAGTTTTTTTATGAATGTGTAAAAATCATTATCTAGGAAAAAATTCAGACAAAAGTTGACTGATTTGTAAAACATTAATGTGTAATGTGGTTACTTATTGATTTTCTAATGATTTCATGCAATTCTTGCGTGGGCTACATGTTGATAGTGTGTGTGTGCTGTACAGGGATCTACGGTTGTGGGTTCGATCCTCACTTTTGGTGTCTGTAGGGAGTTTGGTGTGTTGTGTGGGTTTTCACCGGGTGCTCTGGTATTCTTTCCACCTCCTGAAAAATACATATGTAGGCAAATCGGATGCACTAAATTTCCCTAGTGTGAGTGTGTGAGTAAATGGGTGTGTGTGTGGTGACCTGTCCAGGGGGTATACCTGCCTTGCAGGTGATTCAAGGTAGGCTCTGGACAAACCATGACCCTGATTAACAAAGCGGATTGGAGAATGACTGACTGACATTCTTAAACTTTTCTGGTGGATCCAGCAGATGTCAGCAGATACCCACATTTCAACTGATGATCGTCAGCACGTTTACTGAACATTTCAGTGTTTATGTTTCAGTGTTTACTCCATCAGATTTCCCTTCTTTCAGCTCATCACCTCACACCGTTTCTAATCCAAAACCATTTTCACACCTAAAGCTTTTTTTTTGGATGAACGTCCTCAATTGATCTTTATGATCGTTTTTAGGAGCTTGAGGAGGAACGCACATCTTATGGAAGTGTTTTTGCTGGAGAAGATGTGAGATGTTCTCTCGTGTGATGATATCTGCGTTCCAGCTGCAGATAAAAAGACGTTTCTCAGAAATAAATGCTGGAATAACAGGGAAAAGGTGAGGCCTGGATTTTATGTGTCTGACCTTGTTCCAGAAACCTGCTGCTGCTTTCAGGAGGTTAAAATCCTATTAAACTCAAAATCTAGACTTAAAGTACAGAGAGATAACAATGAGATCAGTAGTGCTTTTATATTACTTATAAGTCCATACAAGAAACAGTGGAATATTCTGATTTATATCCAGGATTTTATTTCATAATCCTGGTTTAATTCATGCAAATAAATAAAACAATTCAGATTAATTGTTAACAATTCTAAAATTATAAAATAATATAATAAAGACAAAAAATGAAAACATATATTTAAAAACATAATCCCTAATTTTGGTAAAGATTTTTTTACTCTTATTTTAAAGATTTTTAAGCTGTAATTCCTCTACATTTAAATTTATTTTGCTTCCCCAAGGTTTTTTTTCATAATCTATTTTTTTAAAACCTCTTATTGAAAGCAAGTGTTGTGTTCAACTTTCTGTTCAGTCAGTAATTTAATTTGTTTATTTTTTTCTTCTGCAGTTTTGATCAAACAAAACGTCAAACAAAAAATGTGTTTGATTTTCAGTTTTGATGGTTAACCTGATTATGGCAGTGTGCCTCTGTCTAAAAAAAAAAAAAGAGCTGTGTGTGCATGCATGTGTGTGTGCGTGTGTGTGTGTGTGTGTGTGTGTGTGTCAGGGATCAGAATGTTTTGTACTTTGGCCCAGTTTTTACAGCACACACTTAATCAAACCACACTCCTGTCTGCACTGGACAGAACTTAGGCACGGTATCTAGAACCTTCTGAAACACACACATGGTACAGATGAAGAATGGAATGTAAACACACACGGCAGAAATGTTTTACACACCCTTTATCATAACCATACATCATCATCATAATCATCATCATGCTCATCATCATCCTCATAGTCGTCGTTGTCGTCATCATCATCACTTGTGCTTTTGTAAAGCTCTAAGTGAGCTGCTGATGTAGTTAGAACGTCACCATAGCAACAGTGAGTCATCCGAGGCAGATGCCCGAAGCAGATACAGGAATCGAGCGGAACATCTTGGAAAACTGCAATCCGATTCTCACACTCTGACCCTCCAGATGTGTTAAGTCTTGTGTTTTTGTCATATTTTGTACTATATTTTATTGTGTTATATTTTATATGTCATTTAGTGTCAGTTCTGCTGTTATTATTCAATTCAAATCAATTCATTTTTATTTGTATAGCTCTTTTAACAATGGACAATGTGCCAAAGCGTCTTTACAGGGATATGAAAACCAGATTTTATATTTATATGCCTTTGATCCCTAATGAAAAAAACAGAGGTGACAGTGGCAAGGAAAAACTCACTGAGATGACAAGGGGGAAAAAACCTAGTGTGTCTAGGTGACACAAATAGGGTGAAATTTGCTGAAATTCAGCTGTTCACTGATGGAGTATAAAACTGTTCAGTCCTAGTTTTCCTGCAGTGACTGTTTGTATCAGTCACAGTCTAAAGACAAGTGTATGTCCAGCATGGTGAATTTTAGACTGAATAGTCTGTCCACATGGGTTCATCCACAGCAGTAGTAAGAGACTCCAAACAGGGTGGATCAGGCAGGTCCGGGGGGGAAGCGAAAGAAGTCAGGAATCAGGATCACTGATATCTCCTGGTGCCTCAGGCGTAGCATGTGCAGCTCAACTGAGTGGGAGGTGAAGAGAAAGGGTAGAACACAGGATATTAGGCTGTGCTCTTTTTATGCAATGATTAGAGAAAAGGTATGTTGTGCTTTGAGCAAGCAGTGACTCTAGCAAGACTAGTTATGACGGCCAGAAGGTAACACAGACGTAAAGACTTCCATGGCCAGCCACCTCACCGTCAACAAACCTGAGTGAATGTGTGAGAGAAACATCTCAGTCATTATAGTTACACTGTCATAATATTTATTTTTTTACTGAGACAAATGTGGTAATATGGGAAAATACTGTATGTGTTCATGTTGAAAAAAAATCTGATGAAGTCATGTTCCATATGTGTTAAAAATAAACACATGGAAAGAATTTATTGTGAAAATAAAATACATAAAATGTGAATTTTTTTTAAAAAAGTGAGTTTTTTGGTCATGTCTGTGAAGTTAAACCTGCGATTTTAAGCCGATTTTAAGTGAATTTCGAGTGTAAAATCTGAACTGAATAAAAAGACTGCTGTATTTGTATTGTGTAATGTCGAACTTGTGTGTGATGTTGTGTATTTATTATCACCGTATTGACATATAAAGGCTTTTAAGTGTCTCTCTCTAAACAATCCACTGCTATAATGGAAGATTTAATGGCTTTAATGGCTATTGTGTTTGTTTCTATGTACACATTTCTTTTCCTGATGCCCTCTATTCAGGCAGCAGCTGCCACAAACACACACACACAAACACACACACACACAAACACACACACACACACACACACACACACACACACAGTCTTGTCCATCCTGCTTCGTGTGTCCATTTTACCCCATAAGAACAAACATAGAGACATAGGCTTTTACATAGAGACAGTCCAATCCACCACCACCACCATCATCATCATCATCATCATCATCATTGGAGGTTGCAATTCACAATGCAGGAGATCTGATCCTTTCTAACTCCTGCTCAAACTTAAACAATCCTGAAACTCCGAACCTTTACATCATGATTCATGTTTATGTAGAAGGAACGTATAACTTGAACGTGAACATTAACATGAATTTAAAAAACAGATTGTTGTGCATGGCAGCATAGGGCAGCTTTTTACTCCTGACACCGTCGCCATAGCGACAGGTCATCTAGAACGGAACCTGAGATCCACTTGAGCCTGGAGAGCCATTCTTCAGAGGGAATTAAAAATGAATTAGGTGCCACATCCCAGATCAAACCAAGCACACACCTCCACACTACAGACCCAGACCCTCACCAGACCCAGTTTATTACCTAATACTGTTTTACTCTGAGTTTTATTAAATGCTGATGTTTTAGATCCAGATTATAAAAGCTGATAATGAGCATCAGCAAAGCCAGCCTGAATAAGTGTAGAGCAGATCTTATAGGATTTTAAAGTTCTCTTTCTAAACATGTATGTGTGCGATAAGGCAGATGTATGAGTGCAATAAAACCCTCAAAGCAGGAATCAACACATGAATAAAATATCAATAAAGTATGATCCGTAACAATAAATAAGCAATAACTCAAAAATGAAGAGAGAAACACGAGTAGTATATTAATTATATACTTATATACTTATATTGTACAGAACTTGGAAACACACAACAGGTGCACACAGTAAGATATCAGTCAGTCAAAAGAGAAACAGAAACAGAGACAAGACTAGACATGTCGGAGCATCAAGATAAAGCACATAGAGACATAGTTAACAGACTTTATGTACCATGTTAACATCATCTATCTATCTATCTATCTATCTATCTATCT
>JAOVVF010000026.1:413128-425812 GCA_028565595.1 Duopalatinus emarginatus
AATCCACTACACCCTCATCATCTCCAATGTCTACTACACTCTCATCATCTCCAAAATCCACTACACCCTCATCATCTTCAATGTCTATTACACTCTCATCATCTCCAACATCTACTACACCCTCATCATCTTCAATGTCTACTACACCCTCATCATCTTCAATGTCTACTACACCCTCATCATCTCCAAAATCTACTGTATACTCATCTACTCCTACATCCACTACACCCTCATCATCTCCAAAATCTATTACACTCTTATCATCACCAACATCTACTATATGTTTATCACCTCCAGCATCTACTACACCATCATCCTTTTTTAAAGTTGATTAAATATTTAGCATCTCCAACATCTACTACACCCTTATCATCTCCAAGATCCACTACACACTCATCATCTTCAACATCTACCATGGTCTCATCATCTCCAACATCTATTATATCTTAATCATGTCTATAATAAAGTATACACTCTCCAGCATCTACTACACGCTCATCATCCTTAAAGTTGACTAAATATTTATCATCTCCAAAATCTACTACACCCTCATTATTTACAACATCTGCTACACCCTGTAATCCCCAACATCTACTACACCCTCATCACCTCCAACATCTACTACACCATCATTATCTCCAACATCTACTACACCCTCATCACCTCCAACATCTACTACACCATCATTATCTCCAAAATATAATAATGTGTTTGTATGACATCTGCCACTTTATTGTTTATGGATTCAGGACATAACCGTGTTTTATCTCAGTGTATCAACTCATAACGAAGGTCATGTTTTGTTTTTCATTGAGGTGTGTGCTATGCTGAGTTCGGCGTGCGAGTGCCAAAGACCACCGGTTCTGCATACACCTACAGCTACGTGACAGTGGGAGAGTTTGTGGCCTTCTTCATCGGGTGGAACCTCATTCTGGAGTATCTGATTGGCACGGCGGCCGGGGCGAGCGCTCTCAGCAGCATGTTCGATTCTCTGGCCAACCATAGCATCAGCCGCTACATGATCACACACCTGGGCACTCTTAACGGCCTCGGTACAGCACCAGTTACTCCTGCGTTAATAACGACAAAGAAAATGTTACAAATATCACTGATATCAAGTGTTTGTAAAGAGAAGGGTGTATGTGATTAATATATGATAAATGGTATATGTGGATAATGCAGCTGAACTACATGTCCATATTAAATGTTTTTTCAGGTAAAGGAGAGGAATCGTACCCTGATGTTCTCGCTCTACTCATCGCCATCATGGTGACTGTGATTGTAGCTGTTGGAGTGAAAAACTCAGTGAGCTTCAATAATGTGTTGAATGTGGTGAATCTGGTGGTCTGGGTGTTTGTGGTGATTGCCGGACTCTTCTTCTTATCTGGAGAGAACTGGGAAGATGGCAGGTTTCTGCCCTACGGCTGGTCAGGGGTGAGAATTCAAATTATTTTTAATTAAAATTTAATTAGAGCAATTGGGCAACTGTGGCACCAGGCTGGGGAACCAGTCTTGTAGCCAAAAAGTTGCCAGTTTAGTCCCCTGTTCTGACAAGACATGACTGAAGTGCCCTTGAGCAAGGCACCTAACCCCACACCTGCTCACCTGGTGGCTTGAATAGGGGCTGCCCCATGCTCTGGGCAAGTGTTTTCACTGCATCTGTAATGTGTGTGTTCAGTAGTTTGTGTGTTTCACTGCATGGATGGATTAAATGTGGTGGTCAAATTCTTCTGTGTGCAAGCACAGTAGGTCAGTCACTTTCACTTTTACTTTTAATTCATCTTCAGCATTATAATGTTAATGATAAAATGTTTCAATACTGAGGTCATTAATAATTAATGAATAAAGCCTGAATTTTCATTTTATAAACATTTTATAATTTACAATAAAACTCACTGGATTAATTATATGGAAAAAAGGAAAATATTTTTGAAAATATCATTTTGCAGTTTTTTTTTAATTTATTCTATGTTTACAGTCTATTAAATTTAAATTATTCTTTATTTTATTAAGTCACAGGTACCAAAAATTTTGCACTACTTTTAAATTACAATTAAATATTAAAATATATCTAAAATGTATCAATAATTTGATATCAAAATAAAGAACTACTTTTTTAAAAAAAATAAAAATTTTCTTAATTTTCCCTCAATAATCTTTTCATAATTGATGCTTGATAAACAAATTCTTATGAAATACAACATGTAATAATATACGAATTACAAATTATTATTACGAATAATAATCTATTTAAGGTAATATTATAGAAATATACAATATTACATGTTATATAAGTAAACATATTTATAATTATATTGTAAATAAAACATCCCATGAAAACTATATGGAGATATCTGCTGATGTTGTAGCTGTGTTATTGTCTCTCAGGTGATGCAGGGAGCTGCGACATGTTTCTACGCCTTCATCGGGTTTGATATAATCGCCACTACAGGAGAGGAAGCTAAAAGTCCGAACACCTCGATTCCCTACGCCATCACCGCTTCCCTGGTCACGTGTCTAACAGCATACGTCTCTGTTAGTATCTCATATACACACACCCACACACACACACACACACACACACACACACACACACACACACACTCACACTCATATTTCCCCAACGCACCCTCTTGCATGGGTATTATATAACATCTGAATGTTAATGCAGAAGGTAACACAATAGAGCAGCAGAACCTGAGAGGGAGTGTTATTGTGTGAGTGTCGTACTTCATCACAGCCATGCTTTCACCATAACACACGACCTCAAGTGTTTTATTGCTTTTATACAACAATTTAAACCGTGTGACAGTTAATAGAGTCTTCGTTTATCTACAGGTTGAGAGATTAAAAGCTTTATGTAGCTGTAAAGTAAAACAGTATGTACATATTTTTACATATATTTATGTAAAATGTAAAATATTCATAAAAATACAAATTAAAGTTTAGAAAAGAGTTTTAGTGAAGGACTTTAAATATATTTTAATACTTATTGAATTATATTTTATTAAATAGGTCTTATACTGGAAATATAGAGAAATATCTGAATCATATTAAAAATATATTAAAATAGTAAACATCACTGAGACGGAAATAAACCTTTCTGAAATATTTATCTGTACTCAACGTTCCTGCAGTAACAGCTGATAAAAAAAAGTCCTGCAGCTCATCAATTATTTCTACCTGCTCACTTACGAGAGACTGACCGTGTGTATTCATGCATTTAGATCAGCTGTGAGTTTGAATTCTTCATTTACATTCAGAAACACTTTAGTCAAATTTCTAAACAATCAGCTCAGATTAATGTTATTGTTGTTATTAGTTTATAGTTTATAAAATTATTTTATAAACTCTTTATTTTATAAAATTATGTTTCCTGTAAGTAAATAAACTGGACCCTGTACTGAATATGATGTCTACCCTGAACCTTCATAACCCATTCATAAGCACTGAATAAATATTTGATAAAGCAACTCTGTATGATACTGAATGAAGTACTGAATGTATGCACCGTAGTTTAGTCAGAACATAAAAAGTATTTATGGAGATTATGACTTTGTCTTTAATCCTCATTATCAGTAGATTTTTATTTTAAAACCTGATCTGTCTTATTTTAACTCTAGATGACCTGAGATGCAGATTGGTGCTGATAAATCATTGATTGTGATATTTTATTAATATATATAACCAGATATTGTCTTACTGTATCAAGTAAACATCACAAGCTTATAATTGGCACACGCGTGTGTGTGTGTGTGTGTGTGTGTGTGTGTGTTTGGTGTTGTAGGTGAGTGTCATCCTCACTCTGATGGTGCCATATAATCTGATCGATGGAGATGCTCCTCTGATGGAGATGTTCGCCGTTCACGGTTTCATGGCAGGTAAATACGTCGTGGCCGTCGGCGCCATCGCTGGACTCACAGTCAGTTTACTGGGTTCGCTTTTCCCCATGCCCAGAGTCATCTATGCCATGGCAGGGGACGGGCTGCTGTTCAGGTGAATTGATCACTTTTCTGAATAAATTACTCACAAATGCAGTGTAAAATGTCTAGAACCTGAATGATATGTGCATTATAAAACACCACAGGGTCATGTGATGACATGTTTCCCTATAAATGTATAAATATAAATATATAGGTCTCTTGTCAACTTAACCTCAAGCAACGGCCCATATGTGATTATCTGTTAATTAGCATTTCATCATTTATTAAAATCTTAAACATCCATAATTAAAGATTCAGATATAATCTTGTATGTGTATGTGTATGGTGTGTGTATGTGTACCCCAGGTTCCTGTCCCATGTGAGTCCATACACTGAGACCCCGGTGGTGGCGTGCGCCGTGTCAGGGTTCCTGGCTGCGTTCCTGGCTTTGCTGGTCAGTTTGAGGGATCTGATCGAGATGATGTCCATCGGCACTTTGTTGGCCTACACGCTCGTGTCTGTGTGTGTGCTACTGCTTCGCTATCAGCCTGAAGGAGACGGATTCACTGACGTTCACCCAGACGAGTTTCGAAAGACTAGTGACCTGTACTCCCCCACCAGTGATGGAGATGAGTATGGAAACACATGTGGGGCCAAAAATCTTCCCTCACAGGGTGACGATGAGATGCTGATTAGCAAATCAGACTCTGGTGGCTACCAGTCCGAGTCCTCGGGGTACAGCATGAGCGAGAAGGGGACAGAGTTTGAGGATTCGGACAGTGCTGTGACGTCCATGCTGAAGCGAGTACTCGGGGGTAATTACTACACTCTTCGGATGCGACTCGGACTTCCTGAACCGGGCTCTCAGCCCACGCCTGCTACCGGACGCAAGGTCACCTACTGCGTCCTCATCCTCTTCATCCTCACCTTTCTGCTTTGGGCCGTTGTCATATACGGCCTCGACCGGGCCTCAACAGGAGCTTGCTGGGTTCTGATCCCATTCCTTATAAGCATCATCATCCTCATGGTCGTTTTGATTGTTATTATACTACGGCAGCCTGAGAGTCCCAAAAAGTTACCGTACATGGCTCCATGTGTTCCGTTCGTCCCCACAGCTGCCATTCTGGTGAACATCTACCTGATGCTCAAGCTGTCCAGCATTACGTGGATCCGATTTGTTGTGTGGTGCTCTATAGGTATAACAAACTAATCCAATCAATAACCTAATTCATGAGTTAGAGACACATGCGATCACACAGTCTGATACAGAGGAGTCTGAGATTATCAGTGTGATGAGAAATATTTTTGGTGAAATTGTGCTAATAATTGTGAGAGTTAAGTCTTACACTGAAGTGCCTGAAAAACTGATACACCAGTCTAATACTTGGTAAATCCCCCACAGGGGTGGAGGACACCAGAAATACGACAGGGCATGGACTCCACGAGCTTGTGGATATATTCTGTAAGCAGTGATCCCCAGACTTCCTGTTCCACAGCACGTTTCATGGCATCCCAGATGTATTCCATAATGTTGAGCTCATCAGAACTGGAGGCACACATAGCATTTACATAGTGTTGTAGATGTACCAGGGATCCCATCCCTCAGCTAAGAATGCCAGCTAAACAGTCTGTACCGTTTTTTCTGGCACTTCAGTGTACATTGCAGCGCAGTAAAATTCTCTTCTTTGCATATCCAAGCTTATTAGGAAGTTGGGGACAGAGCAAAGGGTCAGCCAGAATGCTGGAGCAGAGAGGGTTAAGGGCCTTGGTTAAGGGTTAACAGTGGATGCTTGGCAGCGCTGAGGCATGAACCTCTGACCTTCTGATCAGTAATCCAGAACCCTAACCACTGAGCGACCACTGGCCCATAATACATTTCTGTTACTTTTTCTCAGCTCAGGATTACATTAAAACAGATTCAATTCCTTTTAAAGCCAGCTGAATGGAGTCTCATCATGTAGTCAAGATTTGATTCAATTCAGTTTTATTTGTATAGTGATTTTAAGAATAGTCTCAAAGCAGGTTTATAGAAGTATGAAATCTGGATTTTACATTATTTTTATCCCTGATGAGGAGGGTGAAGTGACCGGGGCAAGTGTGTAATAAATAATCCACTGTTATATAGAAAAAAGGCAAGTGTACAGCCATAAAAAAACATAGTTTTAACATGACGTCTGATGTCTCATTCATGTAATAGAATAATATATGAGTGTAAACATGAGATTAAAAGTAATCATAATCATGAAGAATGGGTCACAATGATACAAACCAGAACTTAATCTCAGGAACATCAATTTTATTATTATGTGAAAAAATGGACTTGAAATCTTTCACTGCTTTTGCCTGACTTTGTGCAGGATGTTTAGGAAAAATGTAAATTATGTCATTTTAATTCTTTAGTTTTTTTTTGTTCTTCTCACTGTTCTTGTAGGTCTGATGATTTATTTTGGTTACGGGATGTGGAACAGTTCTCTGGAATTGAGTGCGAGGGAGGAAGAAGCCCACGCTAGCTCATATCAGAGGTACGACGCCGGCGTAGATGAAAGTTTCACAGCGGATGAGGACCTTCGCCCTCAGGAGGACGGCGAAACCGGACGGTATCAGGGCTGGGCAGCTGAGGAGAGTGGCTACCAGTACCAGAATGAGAACCAGGACCAATACCAGAACCAGGACCAATACCAGTACCAGGATCAGGACCAGTATCAGAACCAGAACCAGTACCAGAACTACCAACAGCAGGGTGATGAACACCAGACGTCCTCCGGAGGTCACAGATCCAGAGGAAGGAGCAGGAATGGTTTTGATCAGCTGATTGATGAGGATTAATCCCTGACGTGTGTGAAAGTGTTGAGTTTCTTCTGCTTTACTGTCTTATTGAACCTGATAAACGTTTTGTTACTGCTATTTCCTTTTTATTCGCTTGAACTAGGTGTATGTTTATCTTATAAACTTCAGAATTATTGGCACCCTTAATGAAAATGAACAAAAAGGATATATGGAATGACTTGGGATATAGGTGAGTCAGTGAGTAAAGTGAGTGTGAGTGAGTGAACTATTCTTCTGAACTGACCTCTGCATTTGACCATCCGTGCAGCAAAACACACACATATACACTAGTGAAGACAGTAGGGGGCAGAGAGCACACATGCCTGGAGCAGTTGGGGTTATTGGCACCTACACTTTAATTTTTGGGGCCTCTATTTATTTATGTATATTTAAAATTATTATTACGTTTTTGTTTTTGTGATATATTTTTTGGGGTGGTGGTTATTTAATTATTAAGTAATTTTACTTTATTTTTAATTGGAATTGTCCGACTGAAATGTTTATTTTATATAGTAATTCTTGTCTATTCTCCTGAAGGATGTCAATAATTCTAAAGCTAACTGTATGTATTTTCCAAATAAATCAACACTCTATGGTATATGTGATAAGGAAATATACAACGCTGAACACCACAATATTTTACACCCTAAAGTTTAGAAGGAAATAAACACAACCTCTACTCCAGCAGTCTGAGAAACAGAGTTACCAGATTAACTCAGTTAACAGATTCAGAACTATTAATAAAGAAGAATTTATTATAATATACTGTTTTACAGGAAATATTAGAATATTAAAATCTATACACACATGTTCACTTCACTTCTTACACAGTCTTAAAAAAGCTTCAGTCTGCCGGGTCTTACCTGGTTAGTATGAAGATTTTTACAACAGAGTGTTTTTCTCCATTCAAGAGCCTATAACTTGAAGCCTCCAGTGCGTGCATGTGGGTGTGTGTGTGTGTGTGTGTGTGTGTGTGTGTGTGATTAATGTAGCTAATTAATGCTGTGCCTAAACACTACACCGAACCTTAATAATGAAAAGGAAACGTTTTGGCTCTTTTAGGTTTTTAGTTTTGGTAAAAAAATGTCCCCACAAGGTTAAAATTGTCAGATATTCCTCTCTCTCTCTCTCTCTCTCTCTCTCTCTCTCTCTCTCTCTCTCTCGCTCTCACTCTCTCTCTCATTTTTAAGGGTGGAATCCATGTTATACTTTTAGACCTTTGTTGACCCTTTAGGAATCGGATTGTCCCTCTGGGGAAACTTAGAAAGTGAAAGTTAAACAATTCTTTCTCTTTATAAATATAAGAAACTTTAATTAAGAAACTTGCACAGAGAACAAATCAGCATCACACACACACACACACACACACACACACACACACACACACACACACACACACACACACATACACTACTTTTTCTTTATTTTATTTTTAAGCTAGAATCTTGTTGTTTTTCTGGAGAAAAGATTAATGGTACTGGTGAAACGCAGTTATTATATAGTTCCCAATCAAAAACATTTCTGGTAAAAACTCCAGGAGAACCAAACCACCCTTGGTTCTAAGAGTGTGTAAGTGGTGTAGATACTGAAACAAGACTGTTGTGTGGAACTTTGTGTTTTATTTTGTTTAAAGTTTCAGTGCATAGAAATATTATTACTGGATTTAACTGAACACATCAAAATTCCTTTTCGGAATGTCCTGCAACGTTGATATCCAGTAATTGCTACTGGTTCGTTTTCTTGAGTCCTTCTGCTGTCCGAAAGTATGAAAATGTTTCAGCATAAAATTCACTGAATGAGACACTGAGTGTATATGATGTACTCCAGAGTGACAAGTTTAAAATAAAAAATAAAAAAAAATAAAAGTCTGTTTATAGGATGCCATATTTTACAGAACGTGTGTAATAATAATATAAAAGTATAAATGTAAAATAATAATAATAATAATAATAATAATAATGTTATAAGTATAATAAGTGAATAATAAATTGAAGCTTGAGGTCGTAGCAGTCATCAGTTCACAGCATTCAAATTCCAAACCAGTTTTTTTCTTTTTTAAAAACTGTGTTCTGAATAGTGTTACGTGTTTTAAAGCCCATAGAGAGCAACAAAGAAAAGAAAGAATTGATTAAACACCAGCAAAATATTGTTCAGAAACCACATGAGAGAAATACGAAAGAAACATGGCTGCTCTGTGGCTATTGAAGGTGTCGTCACTTTGCGTCTGCAGATTTCCTGCGGGGTCCTGAGCAGGAAACAGGGAAGAGCTTTACAGGAAAAAACACAGAGGAGACACCTGGACCTTCTGCACCTCTGGTTTCCTGCTCGTCAGTTGTCTGCATGTCATATGGACTGATTTCATATATATATATATATATATATATATATATATATATTTAAAAATGTCATGCTTTATAACCACAGTTGATGATTGAGTGCAGACGGAGAGGAATTAGGAATGAAAGAAAACCTTCAGAACCTTAAAATGACTTAAAAGTAAAAGAACAAAGAGAACGGATTACAGGGAGGTGTGTGTTTTTATCTTGGCGATATATTTCAGGTCCATGCTGAGACAAAATTTCATCCAGACTGGAATAAAAACTGTTTTGAGTAGAAGTTGTCTCATTGTGGAAAATCCCCCAAGCTTCAGTGTGTGTGTAAAACAGAGCGAGAGAGAGAGAGAGAGAAAGAGAGAGAGAGAGAATGGTTGTGATAAATCACTCCTCTCTCTTTGAAGTCTGTTCCAGTCTCCTCTCTCACACGTGTGCACTCTTGGCATGATTGTTTGTGCTCTGGACCGAGTCGGTGAGTCCACGCTGTTTGGAGTAGTAGTAACGGTTTTCGGGACGCTGACCCTGAGCATCGTCTTCTCCTGAGCAGCAGGTCAGAACCGAACCCCCGAGCAAGCAGAGGGCAGAACCCAGCCACCCGGCATACAAAGAAAACCCAAACGACAACAGGTTGTCTTCATGATGAGCTCCAATCGGGAACCAGACTGTTGACACCAAACCACAGATGGCTGCAGACAGACAAGAACATTTTATTAAACCTCATTTGGACATTTTTTTTCTGACAGTTTTTTGAAAAAAATGCATTAAAGTGCCAGAAAAAACTGGTGCACTAGTTTAATACTTGGTAGGTCCCTTACAGGCATGGTCACCACAAGCCTGCAGAAGTATTCTGTTCCAAATGAACACCATACTTTCTGCAGAACGGTGCATAATTCTGTTGTATTCCATGGTGTAAGATTTCTGTGTTCCATAGGTTTGTCGCATAGCGTTTGATAAAGTTGAGATCTGGTGACTTGGGTGAAAATGGAAAAACCCTAAACTCAGATCAGTGTTCCTCAGTATTGTAATTTGGTGCCTCTAGACGCATTGTCCTGTTAAAAAATGGTCAAACCCATATGAATAAATTCAGGACATGAACGGATGTACCTTGTCAGAAAGGAAGCACACATATCTTTCAATGACATTTTTAGATTTACCAGTGTTCCCATGAATTGCCAGAATATTAAACCCCATACCATTATGCAGCCACCACCAAACTATATATTTTGCATAGCCTTGTGCGTTCTAGTCTTTCTACTCTGTTTGTTCCCACAGGAAGTGAGATGTTCCAGTACAGACAGACAATGAAGATAAAGATACACTGATATATAATTTAAAACAATAACACCACATTACGTTATAAATCTAACCCTGAAACCGTGACTCATAAATATTTTTAGAGATAAGGTTTAAAGATCACATACTCTAGAAATAAAGAGTAAAAGTGATAGAGGAGTCAGTGTATAATTCCAGGTCCTGGCTGTGGCAGATGTCTGTGACAGAGGAAATCCCTGTGTGTGTGTGTGTGTGTGTGTGTGTGTGTGATGGAGCCACTGATCCATCTGCAGCTCTGGATTATGGTTAGTTGATGTTCCATGTTAAAAGGAAATGGCACACAGATGGGAACCGACTCATATCCTGAATTTAGCTGGAATTGGATGAAAACTGCCGTATAGTCAGAGTCCTGTAGAGAACAACTCTAATCTAAAGTCCAGGTCCAGATCTAAGACAGTAACGCTCAGTGAACTTATTTATTTCGGAGAGAACATGGGACTGTAACTATGTAGCGGTGCTGAATCTGGTTCTTCTTTGTTGCAGGGTATCAGGATAACTGAATAATGATTATTATAATGATATCTGATTACAATAACGTCTCTGGCTAAAGAGTTTTTTTTCTAGCAGGTGACAGACAAACTCGATTTCTCTCTTCTAACTGACTGACATAAATATAAACAAACGAATAAACAAATAAAGTGATAAAAATGTAACATACAGATAAATAAATGTAGAAATACGAAAATAAATGAATGTTAAATATACAGAAATAGCCCAGTTAGTTGATGACGTATGGAACTGTAGAAATAAATTTCATAAATAAAATATCATAATAAAAATACATTTATTTATTAGTGACAAATAAGTGTTTATTTATTTATTTACCAATCTATCTATTTATTTGTTTATATTTTTGGATTTTTGTCTTTCTTTTTTTAAAAGTTTCTAACCTATGATGTTTTTAAAACTGTCAACTTTACATGAGACTAGATCGTAGACTAGTCTAGACATAGAGTTTAACATATTCATGCACCTTCACTGTGGATAATCTGCCCTAGTAAGGTGAAATGACCAGTTAAGTGTCAGTCCACCTCCTGACATGGAGAAAACCAGATGATCTGGAGAAACCCCACATGGACACTCCATGCACACAGTAAGCCTATAAACTGATACAAATATAAAGCGTCACTCACACATGATCAGACTGAGGATCCCCCCGAACAGAGCACGTCTCCGTTTGGTTCCGTCGCTTTCGTCACCCAGTTGGACACAGGGCGTGGCCAAGAGTGCCAGAAGCATCGATGGGAGGCCGAGGAGTGACGCACCCACCATGAGCGCCCGAGACGTCTGGATGTATGCTACAGAGAAAAGATCAAACACACATCACAGAGAAGATCAATCACATGACATCATCAAATCAAAGCCTGGAGATGAAAACCTGGAGTTTGATTTACATCCATGAAAGTCTGTGTGATTTATTCAGTCTGATTAACACTCGCAATAGAAAAGACCTAAAAACACGTCATATGTAAAACATCTGAATATTTTTACTCACATTTTAAATAAATAAATACACTCATTAGTGGATTTAAATATTATTTCTAAAATCCACAATACATATGTTTCTGTTCAAATCAAGGCTGAAGACAAAACTTAACTATGAAACATCACCAACTGGACTTTTATATTTTTATAACAGAAATCCTATACCTCAGAATACAACAGAATTGTGGATTATTCTAGGGGATGTATGGTGTTCACATGTGTACATGTGTAGTGGCACAGAGGCCAAACTAATCAGAATGAATGAAGTTCATCAACGGGTGTCAGAAAGGAAGAACACGTAATGTTCACCTGTTAGTGTTTGTGGTCCCCTGAAATGTCATCTGAACAAACCCATTATAGACCTGCTACATATTTTACACCAGTTTTCTATTGACACTTCAGTGTATACTTTTTGTTTTATATTACTTATATAAGTAGACTACTACTTTTAGCTTACACACGCAGTTCTGTGCAAAAGTCTTAGGCACATACAAAGTAATGTTGTAAAGAGGTTTTTACTATTTGAGTGAAAAACCACCACACTGAGCAGTACACAATAATAATGTAAAGAAAGTCAGGATTCAGGGTCACTACATTTTGCTTTTTTGTTAAATAGTCGTCCCAGGACAGGATGATTTAGTTTTATACATCTGCAACAGTTTTTCTGGAGGAATTTCTTTACTGACAAACAAACTTATTTTCTGTAACATTATTATTATTATTATTATTATTATTATTATTATTATTATTATTACTATTATTATTATTATTATTATTACTATTAT
>JAOVVF010000026.1:425912-438926 GCA_028565595.1 Duopalatinus emarginatus
CACACACACACACACACACACACACACACACACACACACACACACACACACACACAAACACACACACACACAAACACACACACACAAGCACACGCACACATAAACACATAAACACACACTTCCAGCTAAAATATTTTCAACTGAAATATTATAACGATGTAAAGCGGTTTTTATAGTCATCTTTTACCCACATGAAGCCCCGCCCCTTTCAAAACTTTCAGCCAATCACAGAAAGGCGCATAACTGAACAAATCATTAAGCTTACACTTTACACATGTATTTACACTTTACACTTTTACAATATAGTAAAGATAAACCTTTAAATTATTTTTACTCAAACACTAAACACTCAACATTACTCAACTCCAGATCTGTTCAAACTCCTGCAGGTAATTACTCAACTAAATTAATTCCCTAATAAACTATATCATCCTAACTTGGGACGACTATTTAATAAAAAGCAAAGTGTAGTCAAACCGAATCCTGACTTTCTTTACTTTATTACTGTTTACTGCTCACTGTGGGATTTTCTCTTTGTTCTGTATGTTTGTTATTCATATATTAAACCCATCAATTATTCAATGAAACTTTCCTTTATTTTTTTTGTTATTATACGTGTTTTATCTGTATGAAATAAAACAAATTTTATTTGACAAATAAAACTGTAGTAAATTATGATGGTAGAACCTTTTACACTTTTTTTTACGTGTTTTGTATCAGTAAAACAAAACTTTAAATATAATTCTCATTTTGTGATGTTTTGTGATATTTTGACAAATTACATTTCTTACATCTATCTATCTATCTATCTATCTATCTATCTATCTATCTATCTATCTATCTATCTATCTTATATTTTATTTATTTATTTATTATTATTATTATTATTATTATTATTATTATTATTATTATTATTACTACTACTACTACGATTATGAACTAGGCGCCATCTGGTGGCCATTTCATGTGCCACAGCAACACATTTAGAAAGACCAATAAAATAAAAACTACACCTAGTAAATAGAATGAATATTATAAGTAATATTTACACGAATAATCTATTACAGTCTTATTACTTTAACAGTCTTATTACATAAGATTCTGTGCTCTACTTGGTGTTTCTTTGTATTTGTTTGTCATCAAGTATATTTGTAAATTTGAGTTAAATGCCAAAGATAAATTTACAACGTTTTTGTCATTTTTTCTGTTAATGAGAAGCAAAACTGAAAACTGCAAAAGGTCGAGTACAGGACCAAACAGGATTAATTTCCACACGGACCTCAGCGGAGATTTTTGCTGTCGCTTGGAGGTTAGATTTACTTTCTCCTGACTTTTTAATTTGTAATCTAGTTTTATTTAAGGTGAATGTTATAATATTTTCAGCATGTCAAACTTTAAAAAAAATAAATAAAATAAAATTAAAATTCCCAGAGCCTTAGAAAACGAATATATTAATTAAATATTACAAATCCTTCACAAAAAATTCTCTAAAAGTTAATTATTTTCAGAGACATACCACACACACACACACACACAGCACGCATAAAGAAATGAATACTATAATAAATAAAAGATTTGGCAGGTAAGCATTACTAATGCATTTCTAATTTACTGCTACTACTAGTATGTAAATATTAAAAGCCATGGAATAATATGGTGCTACATTGTTTAAGTAAAATCTACTAATATATAGTAATTAAAATCTTTCAGTGTAGAAATAATAAAAACCCCACACATTTCACAATAAAAAACTAAGTTGATTATTTTAGATTGAGTCAAAAACATGAAGACAAAAAGGTTTCAGTAACAAAATGTAGTTTGTTTAATTAAATAATCAAAAATGGCACAAGAAAATTCATGTAACTGTGACAAACAACACTTGGATGACACAAGATTATAGTACAATGTCTACAGCAGTTTTATAAGGTCTCCATTTCAGAAAAAGGCACCACCTTCTCTGTACCTTCATTAGGCGAGACTGCGTGTTAAAGTACCTCTCAACTGCCACATGGTCAGGTTCCACGGTTCCACTGGGGTGAAGATGGTCTGATAAAATTTCATTTCATTTAGCCTACATAATCTTATCAGCATGTCAAACATCATTTTTTTTTAAAAACGCTTAAAAATCTCAAATCGCTTGCATTTGTATTTCCTAGAGCCTTAGAAGACAAATATATTAAATATTACAAATCCTTCACAAAACATTTTGTATAGATTTATACACACAGAGCACTGCATCGTTATACATGTACACATATACAGTACAATAAGAAAATATCTACAACATGAAGGGAAGGGACATGCGCACAATAATAGCACTTCCATTCTTTTCTAATTCTTCCACAGACACAGAAAGTGTCCTTTTTAGTGAAAAATAGAAACTCCACAAACCCTGATTATGATTTCAATCCAATCGGCTACAAAAAAGAAGCAGACACGAACATTTCCCTCGTACTAGGACTGAATATAGATCTCGTATTATGTTCACGGAAATTAAGGGGACCATTATATTGCTATCATGCTTTCAGACAGAGGCTAAAGGTTAAGGAAGGCTACTGTAAGGTTACTCTAAATCAGTTCAAGCAAAAATACACACATTACCTCGACACGTTGACTTCACCGCGTGAATCTCTTTAAAGATTAAAGTGCACAAAATGGCTCTATTCTATTGGCAAGTGCTCTGATCGTCCACGAGGCTCAAACCTGTCTGTCTCTCTGTCTCCATCTCTCTCCATTTCTCCCCCTCTCCATCCCTTTCTCTCTGGTTTCCTCTCTTTACCTCCCTCCTTCTTTCAGAGAGTTGATGCGGGCGCAGATTTTGAGTGCAGGTCCCAGTTTGACATTCATGGCACTCATCAGATGGTCTTCAGTGAGCAGCAGCAGGGCCTGTCCATCAATCTCCTGCGCTCGAAACGATTCAGCGATGTCTTGGCACCCTGGGAAGGTCACACAGAGGTCAGCATTTATGAAAATGTTTATGCAACCACAGAACAGAGTGTGTGTGAGAGACAGAAAGAGAGATGAATGAAAACTTGAGTCAGGATGCAGAATTTTTCTGTCTCCTATGTTTTTGTTTAAGTTTCTTCATTACTGTTAGTGTATCTGTGACCGTCCCGTGTCCACCTACTGGTGGATTTCCCACACTGACAGATACTTCAGTCACTAAATCGGTCACATCATGTGCTCTAACACCAACAATCTCAGCTTATACCACCTAAATAATTGTTTTATAATGTGAGATTTTTAGCCTCTAACATCAACACCGAGCTAAAAATAATAGAGTGTACAATCAGGTTAAACTCCAGATCCCCTGGACCGCATTCCACCAGTCTCCTGCTGAACATGTACGTTCGTTTTGGACTGTTCTGGACAAACTTACAGACTTTTGGTCCAATATTTTCGACACCCTGACACAGTTTCTAAGTATTGATGTGGACTCTAATCTCTTAACTGCCCTACTTGGCAGTCCCTTAGAATATCCTTTACTACAGTCAAAGTGAAGGTGAACTGTTTGCCTACTGTGTTTATTTAACCTGTCTGTGCAGTGAAACACACACACTAGAGAACATTAGGGGGCAGTGAACACAGCCCCAAACTACAGGGAGCAGTCTAAGGGTTAGGTGCCTTGCTCACAGGCACTTCAGTCTTGTCCGCTGCCGGGATCGAACCTGGGACTTTCCGGTCACAAGACCAGTTCCCGAACCACAAGGCCACGGCTGTCCCCAAATAGAAGCAAAAGGGGAGAACGCTAACACAGTCCCCCACTACCAGTCGAGATTCATTTGGAAAATTCATTTGGGGAATGGGCTGAGCTTCACTGAAAACATAATTCTCTTAACATTTAATAAATGGATTCATCAGCTTTTAACTTGTCAGAGTTGATTTTCCTTAAAGGGTCTCTAATGGGGCAGCCGTAAGCTTGTGGTTAGGGAAACAGCAGAAGCCAAAAACACACCAAAAAAATCCTGTTTAAATTGTGAAAGTGTGCAACTCAGAGTACACTCTAATCGATCCAACATCTCACCTGGTAGATTGGAAATAAAGCTCCACACTTGGTCTACAGTCCACTGTGCAGGTTTGGAGTGTGGTAAAAGGTCTGTAGGTGAAACCACATCCAGAGGAGAAGTCGGAGCACTTTTACTCTCGCTGGTCCTGGTTTCTCTCTCCCTCACACTCTGCTCTGTGTGTCTGCGCAGCCTCGTCTTCATGGGAGCCGCCGCCTCGTCCTCTCCCTCCTGCAGGGGGCGCTGGAGAATCCTCCACTGCTCCGTGGTGCCATGTTTCACCTGCAACATACATGACCATGAGGTGGGTTTTGTGTTGTGTCTGTGAGCGCCATGGCAATGACTACACACTATGTTCTGCTCCGTTCTGTATTTTCATTTCATTATAATAGCAGCAGTGCAGTTCCACCACTCTGAAAGTAGGGGAGCTGCAAAGGGCAGTGACTGAATTGTAGACTCTTCTGCATGAAGTATGGTGTTCATTGGCTGCAGAATATTTACGCAAGCTCATGGAGTCTATAGCTTGTGGCAAACCTACCAAGTATTAGACCAGATTAGTTTTTCTTGCACTTTAGTGTATATAGCCTATATATTTATATTTTTTATGATTTCACACAATGTTGCATTAGAGTGTAATGATTATTAAAAACAGACCTGTTGGAAATTTTCCTCCTCGATCTCGTCCTCTGCTCCATTAAATTCTGATCGGTGTCCTTCACTGACGCAGCGTCTCAGAGCGCGGAAACGTTTTGTGTAGCTGAACCTAAAGAAAGGTGGTGAAAAAAAACAGCATGCTGGTGAAGTTTCATTTAATCCAACTGATCAAACTTAGTCTTTCAGCAGGCCACTGACCACATCCTGTCCCTGTTCACACACATGTATTATACGTGCCTTTCAGACTTTTATTATATTAATAGTTCATGAGATAATTTGCTTGAAGGCATCGATATTATTAATTTCCTGAACATCCTCAACTGCTCAGAGTGCATGAGGTGGAAACCAGTTTGACTGCCACCACCTTATATATTTTCGGATATATCATTTTCCCTTTTGTTCTGTGTTGTATAAAGTGTGTTGTGACTTTTGACACACCCTATATACAAACATGCACCCTGGCACACACATTACATACTGTCTGTCACGGAACATCGAGGTTTCTTACAAACACCCTCGGGCCCCTGACGGCTTCACCACTGGCATGTTCTTATTTAAAAGCCTATTCTTGTTCTGCTTTCATCTTACTTACAGATCTACATCCTTCAGAACAACACAGGAAATTACTGACTTTGTTCCCAGGAACTTTTCTTACTATCTGTACTGAGCTATGAAAGTCGGCGGTTAAGTATGCTGCTCCGGTCTCCTGGAAACAGTTGCAAGCTTGCCTGGATTTCTGAGAGCTGGTCTCTTTGGGTGTGTTTAAGGTAATCCTATATGATTTGGAGAAAGGCACATCAGGTTGTAGCTGTTTTCACTGATTTTTAGTGTCCCTGTTGGTGTTGGATATTGATATTATTTCATAGAATATACAAGAAAATCAATAATATAATTTAATTAATGATTTTCTTGTATATTTTATGATTATATAACGTATTCATGTATTTCAAAATGGTTTTTATTTTATTATTTAGTATCTGTATGTTCTTATTTATAATAATAATGATAATAATAATAATAATGTTGTTATAATTATTATTAATGAAAAAAATCTTTATATATTCATCATATATTGTTATTATGTGTCTGCAGTCTTGTCTGTAAGCGTGTTAATTGGGTTGCTGTCTGTCTTGGTAAGGATGCTCCTGCAATAGACTGTTACTCTCACTGAGAATTGTTAATGATTTTAATTCATTTTTTAAAACCTTATTCTCTTTGTAAAACTTTACACACTGAAACAGATAACTGGCTTAAAGATGTCAGTATTATTAGTTTCCTGAACCTCCTCATCTGCTCAGAGTGATTTCATGGTTTCTACGTGTTGGTATTTGACTCACTGGGCTTCATTAAGACTGTTTGTGAAGAAGATTTCTACACTCAGTAAACCACACTGCCACTATAACCACTGCGGTCAGTCTTGTAAGAACAGTACGTTATTTCAGCATAACGGCATCATCTTTACAAATGAAAACAGGTTCTGTGTAGTACAAAGGATTTAGATAAACACCTGGTTTTATTTATTACTGATTTACAACATGGGCAGCCGTGGCCTAGTGGTCTCGTGAACCGCTCTTGTGAGCAGAGGGTCGCGGGTTCGATCCCAGGGCCCCACCCAAGGCAAGACACGACTGAGGTGCCCTTGAGCAAGGCACCTGACTCCCCTAACTGCTCCCCAGGTGCCGTGGTTTGGGGCTGCTCCCCGCTCTGGGCAAGTGTGTTCACTGCCCCCTAGTGTTCACTGGGGTGTGTGTGTGTGTGTTTCACTGCACAGATGGGTTAAATGCAGCGGTCACATTCCTTCTGTGTGCAAAACACAGTAAGGCAAAATAGTTCACTTTCATTCATTAAAGACTCCTAGTTTGATCCCGAGTTCCTGTTCTACCCCGTGTCTGGGGTTTTTCCGAAAAAGGTGTGAATGATCAACTGCTATCCGTGATGTATTCCCACCTCATGCCTGAGATTTTGGAGGACGAAGTGCTTACTGAAATGAATGAATATAGATTCCGTACCTCTTGGCACAGGATTTGGAGCAGAAGCGTTTGGATCGGTTGAAGGTTTGCGCCGTTCCTTTCCTCTTACAGAAGTGACACTGCAGCACGAGTCTGTGTGTAACGCTGACGCCGTCTACACAGAGACACGACCGACATATTACAGCACCGTACAGGGCACATGTGTAAACAGTAAATCACATCATTTATTCTGGAGAGACTTGAGATCTGGGACTCACTATTTGTGACGGAAACCTCGTCGTCTGAGTCACTCGAGTTATCAGGGGATTCTGAAGTGGCCTTGAACATGTCCGGTCCATTTGCTCCATTCACCCCTGAACCACACCCTGGATCTACCATCAGAGACGACCGGCTCACCTGCATGACACACAAATGTGGAACAAAGTTAACAACACTGTTTCAAGTTTCAGAATGACATTTTGTCCCGTTCTATTGGTGGCAAGTACCGGGAAAGGTTCTAGTCCTTCCTGAATGATAAAACCGTCCACCAGGTGAGTGAGGACGAGTGGTCTGGTGGGTTCTGTTGGCCCTGTGTGGCTGGAGGACGGCTGCTGTGCGGGCGCTCGTTCTGAAACGACTGGGAATTTGTCCGGAGAGCTTCGGCTGGCAGGGGACGCGATTGAAGGTCGTATGGTGGAGGACAGGACTGGGGACACATCCGAGGACAGGTTGGAAATAGCTGGAGAAATGACAGAAAAGTTTTTTAAAGTTCAGCAGAGACTTGGTCCTGGACAGAAACTGAATTCTGAGACATTGTAAATACCTGAGTGATTGTCTGTGCGAGAGGACGTTTCCTCGCAGACGACGTCTTCTCCAGGAGTCGATGCTACAGAAACCAAAGGCGTCTTCTGAGATATCGGTTCTTCTACACATACCGCTGGCCGCTTACACACCTGACACACACCACAAATCTCTGTGTATAACCTCATACCCATGCACACAGCATGTACACAAAGATACAGGCTACAAATACATGGAAATATACATAAAGTGAACACTGCAGTCACATGGTGTGAAAGTTTGCATCCCCTGTGGTTTCTGAAGTGAAAAGGCAAAAAGGAAATGTACTTAAACTAAAAATAGAAAGTAAAATAAAAAAAGTTGTTAATTTGGGAGTACCATGCAAATGCACAACCAGTAAAGTAAAAACCAATTATTTTCATTTTTATGGTAATTTATACTACTAAAAGGACAAAAAGTTCAAATGTATATACGATAAATGTGGTTGTAAAATGTTTTGTTATGCAAAATTAACAAAATTGTTTTTTTAATAACATTTAAAATATAATTTACAATTTAATATATGTTCATTGTTTTGAAAATTTTCCCTTTATTTCAAATTTAATTTTTAATTTCAAGTTTCATTTTCACTGCACTTTCAATCTATTAACACTCTTCAGTCTGTAACTATACAACTATTTAATGATGGTATTAAATGACTCTCCTTTAATCCTCGCATTTAGCAAAAGGTAAAAGTAGCTGAGTTAGTCTTGTTATTAAAAAGAGACCTGCTGCCATCCAAGACACACAGGAGGCAAACATCCCGACTCTGTATAGCAGAATCACTTGCTTTCTTTAAACACCTGAATCCACCCCTGTTTCAACAGCACTTAATCAAGCAGCAACTTTTGTAGTTATGAGTGTTGTATTTAATGAGTTATGAGTGTTGTATTTAATGAGTTATGAGTGTTGTATTTAATGAGTTATGAGTGTTGTATTTACAGGTTTAGGAGTAAGTTTTATATCTGATACTATATAGCCCATTTCTGGCAGTTTTCTGGCTTCAAGACTTCGATCCTGGTCTTTCTGCACTAGCTTCAGATATTCCAAATAAACGACTAAGCACTTTTGTCACTCTGGATACGAGTGTCTGCTAAATGTAAATGTCTTACTGTCCTAGTATCTGTATCTAAAGTCTGTACTGAGCTATGAAAGACGACGGTCTGTCTCCTGGAATTAGTTGCAGTATTGCCTTAATTTCCAGTTTCCATTATTTTCCAATAGTCATTAACAGTTATTTAACTCTCTTTGAAAAACTGTATGACCGTCTCCTTTTTCCAGAAGGTGGACGTAAACAATTAAACACACGAATAAATAAACAGCGTAACTCACTGTAGTCTTGTCCGTGGTTCCTGAAGGTTGTGACTCTGTGCCAGTGCTCTGTGATGTTTGGTTTCCTTCCACGCTTTTTGTCTGTGATGATGGAAGTTTGAGATCCTGTGGACTGTCATCAGTGCTGATTCCCGACTTGGTTTTGGGCTTTGCACTTTTCAGCTCCTTGGTGGTGTCAGAGCTGTGTGTGATGGAGGTGAGAGGAGACTGTGGGGGTGCAGGGGAGGATGTGGAACTGGTGGAGACGAGTGGCAGGACCGGAGATGGAGGAGAAGCTCTTTGAGGAGATGTCCAGTTCTGTCTAGAGGGTGACAGCTGCACCAGCTGGGGGCATGGGTTGGAGTTCTGTGGCGATGGGATCGAACACTCTGGTTTAGCCGATGCAGGAGAAAGCTGATGCTTCGGCTGGACGAGATCGTGAGACGGGGACATGGTGGAGGTTTTCGGCTGCCCATTGGTGCACTGGGTGGAGGCAGAGGCGGAGGACAGCGCGATCCTCAGGAGCTGTTTTGTGGCCAGTAAGGAACCTCCGGGGGAGGCAGGGGTCAGCGGTAGGTTTAAGGTGGGCGAAGTCAGGTGGGATCGGCTGAGATTGGGCACAGTGATGGGCACTGGGGAGGTCTGGCTGGAGCCACTCGGTGACGCCTGAGTGGACGGACAGCGCTTCAGCTCGGGAGGAGGTTTCTTTGGTACGACCGGAGAGGAGTTGGGGTGTGGATGTCTCGAAGGGAATGGATGCTGTGGAATGTTGATCTGACTGTGGGGTCTTTTTAGACTGCTGCTTAACCTCTGCTTGGCCAGCGCATGAGACTGAGCTGGAGCATACAGAGCTGAGAACACACACACATTAACATTTCAGAAATAAACAACAAGAAAACAGCCACGCGTACAGACACTGTCGGAACGGAGGTTCTCGAAGCAAAGGTGTACAGAATAAAGAGTGCAGGTACAGCAACTGTGAGCAGATTATTACGAGAAATAACATAAAAATGTATTTATTGAAAAATTAAGAAGATGTACTTAATAACTGCGGCGACGTACATGGAGGCGGCACTGTAAGATGGCGTACAGGCGGAGCTTTGGGTTGGGCTGTGGGTGGTGGTGAGGTGGCACCCTCTGTTTTTGTGGGTGTGTCCCTTACTGGGCTGGATGGTGGTAGGCTTGGTCTCGGAGTCAGGGTGGGCACTCGGGGTCTGGGCAGGGCCAGGGGCGGGCGAGGGGAAGTGGACTTCAAAGGCAGGTTTGGTGGGATAGTCAGCGTACCAGGCGGAGGTGGGCGGAACGTCAAGCTCTGGATCTGAAGACGCGGATACACACACACACACACACATAAAAAATACCTGATTCACTGTGAATAATTTACAAACAGCACAATGTTCACACTTGCATAAAAAAACGTCATTATATTTTGCGGCATCAATAAATGATATTCAGCCGTTATCCTGGGCGGAGCCAGGGAGGCGGGGCATACAAGGGTGGAGTTTCAGTTTTTGTCACACTTTATTTGAGCCTGTGCATTACAGCAATTTTATCACTGGAACTCCAGGATTAAATCGCTCTAACACACACACACACACACACACACACACGCTACACTTAGTGCTTTAAAGGGACAGTGAAGAGATCAGTGAAGAGCATCTCACCTGTGAAGAAGGGAATCGAGGTGAAGAGGAAGAGGGAGAGGAGGAGGAAGAGGAGGAGAGGACAGGGGCATCAGGTCGCACTGTGGACGTTAGAATCAGCTACAAGGATAAAGACAAAAGAAAACAGAGCGAGAGAGAGAGAGAGAGAAAGAGAGAAAGAGAGTGAGGGGAGAGAAAGAGGAAGGTAAAGAGCTGATAGTGTGGGCGTGATGGTGAGTTTCACATTTAAGTGGCAGGCTTTTGAAGTGGTAAAGAAAACTATGTCCGTTTCAGTCCATGTGATCATGCAGCACAAATAGAGCTTGTGCACACAGTCTAACGTGAAAACCGCCTCTCTCTACCATAAATACACCCAGAGTAACACTTAAAGGGGAAAGCACATGCACGATTTACTGATACAAGACTATTATTCAGAACGGGAATGTTTAAACGTGAGAACAGCGCGTGGCATGAATAAGTCTGGCGAGTGTGGGAGGGACCCGTGAGCTTTCGGAAAGTTTCCCCGAAGAAACCAAAAAAAGTTTCCGTCTGACATGAAAATACACAGAACACACTGTGAGAATCTGCAATGCTAAACTTCCCCACACGGAAAAGGACGTGGAAAACCTAAAGTTAACTTAGCATACGTCTTTACAATGGATGACACACTTTATATTGTAAAGATGAGGGTGAGTCAAAAATGATCTAGAACATTTGTTTGCGCACTGTCTTATCAACGTCTTCCGCACTAGGTCACTGTCTCCCCGGTCAGCGCTGTACAGCTTCAACTGTGTCACGTCAGTTCATCTGTGACCGCAGTGCAAACAAAACACAGAGGAACGCTATCCAAGAGTGTCGTGTCATCGCATACACGACCGTACACCCCTGTCCATACTGTCAACACTCTCCAAAAACATCATTTTGAGGTGTTAAAGCGTCCTCACTTCAGTATAGTCCTGATTCTGACCCATCAGACCATCAACTGTTTGATCCCCTGAAAGAAGTCTTTAGAGGACGAAGACTGACGTCTGATGAAGAAGTGAAGACAGCGGCGCAGCTCGGCCTAAAATATTTTTTAACGAGGGAATATGAGGGTTTGTTGACAGATGGACAAAGTGTATTGAAATGCAGGGAGATTATGTCTAAAAATAATAAAATGATTTATTTTTTTTTTCAGAAAGTTGATTAAAAGACATTTTAGTGCCAGAGTGCGGATAATATTTGACTCACCCTTGTTAGTCTGTAACACAAAAAAGGTAACATTTTATTAAGAAAAATCTAATACTCCAGAATTACATGGAGTGAAGTGACCTACTGTGTGCACAAAGAGGAATTTGACCATAGTATTTAATACACACACACACACACTCACTCACTAGTGTTAGTGCCTTGCTTAAGGGTTAGGTGCCTTGCTTTAGTCTTGTTTTGTCAGTACGAGGGGACTGAACTGGCAACCTTTTGGTCACAAGATCAGTTTCCTAACCTCGATCCATGGCTTCCCCCTAATAGGATTGTAAAATTTCCCTGTTGTACTTAAGGAATACATTTATTTCCCATTTATCATCAATACAATTTCTCTAATATTATAAATTATTTGTGTTTCTTCAGCTGGACAGAAGACAGGACGTTCCTCAGAGGAGACGAGGAACAGAGGTGGGTTCTTTTACCATCTGAGCCCTCAGGAGCATTTGGGTCTGGCTGGTAGGACTCTTTCCTACGAGCAGGGCCTGGGGTGAGATCTTGTGATTGGTGCTGTTGAGGTTGGAGCTCTGGGTGGCTCTGATGAGGGCGGCTGAGCTGGGCATGCTGGGAACCGAAACCTGAGGAATCAGACGAGAAGGTGATGTTAGTGGAATCACAGATGATGTGTATATCTGGGTGAAGGTACACCAGAGCAGGTTGTTGGAACGGAAACGGGTATTCGATGTGATGTTACAGTGTGTGGCATCAGTATTCACCCCATTGAACCTTTCCACAGTGTGTACTGTTACAACGTAAACCTTCTGACTGTATAAATATTTACTAAAGAAATCATTTCCAGTGAAAGACGTGACGTAAGTAGCAGGGTAGTGTCGATCTGTGTGTAACTGAGGAAGCATGTGATCTCAATATAAATAAGCCGGTTCCTAAAAGAACATATCTAAATAAAAAGTATCATGAAGATCAAGAAGCGATCAGAACTAGTCCAGGATGAAGGTCTGGGGAATCTATCAGGGTTTGGTTCTAACAGAAATAATCCCAAACTTCGAACCTTCTGCAGAGCACCATTAAGTAATTAAAAATGATAAAAGGACAGGACAGTACAGTGACTCTGACTGGGGACATCTCACAGTGTCAGTGAAGGTCACAGACACAAAGAGATCCTCAACCTCCAAAAACCTCAACACTCCACACAACCTCAATACTCTATATGACTAACATTCCACACAACTTCACACAACCTGAACACTCCACACAACTTCAACACTCCACACAACTTCTACACACTCCACACAACTTCTGCACACTCCACATCCTCAACATTCCACACAACCTGAACACTCCACACAACCTGAACACTCCACACAACTTCAACACTCCACACAACTTCAACACTCCACACAACTTCTGCAC
>JAOVVF010000026.1:456522-468677 GCA_028565595.1 Duopalatinus emarginatus
ACATAACCCCAAAACAGACTGTCTGTTTCCCAGATGTATGTGAAGTGTGAGGCTCGATATAAATCTGTCATGAGTAATGATCATGTTTTAGAGCTGATGCATGATGGAGAAGTGTTAGAGGACAACGTGTCCCTGTGGTAAGCTGTAAATATTTTAACGCTGAAGTAAACAGTGAACTGGAGTGGTGTTAGGTGAGCCGTGGACTCGAGCAGGCGTTTCCCCTCTCTGGAGGAAGCTGCAGAACGCTGACGGTTCGGTCAGGGTCGCCTGGCTTTCCTCACCGAGTCTGCACAAACAGCAGGAACCACGGCAACAGGGCAGAGAAACAGAGAGCGAGTGGGAAGGGAGTGGGCGAGAAAGAGAGAGCGAGTGGAAAAAAGAGACAGGGAAAAAAAAGAGGAAGGAGCTGGAGACACATACAGAAAGAGCGAGCGAGAGAGAGAGAGAGAGAGAGAGAGAGAGAGAGAGACGAGGATGGTCACATGTGTCTCCATCCTGCTGCTTTCCCCCAACACGGCCCCTGCATTCAGCTTCACTTCCAGCCAATAGAAATGCAGACCCCCAGCCCCGGCCTCCTTAACAGCCAATCAGCTTTCAGAGCTCGCAGTCGATTCCAGACTCATTATATAACGCTTATCCGGAGACTAAACAACACCGTCCGGCGACTGGAGTTCTGGGAAAAGCAGCCTCGGCTTTGAAAAGACATGACCGCTGTAACGAACATAGATAGACCCTGTTTAGCAGACATAACACACCTAACAGACATAACACACACAACAGACACAACAGACATCTGAGAGATTTTTCACACAGAATCTCAGGATGATAGAGTGTACAGGATGATAAAGACCAGACTGCTGACCTTTGGTCTTGGCCGGCTGCCGGCGTGTTGAAGGAGTGACCGAGCGTGCTTATTTTTGTCTGAGGCAATATTAATGTTGTGAGAGATAAGAGACGCTATCGGCCATGTTTGTCTGTTTCTGAGCGATAAAGTCGTCGCGACTGTAAGCAGATTCTGTCCTTTACACACGCCCAGGCAGTAAATATGTTTTAAACACATTTAAAGAGGTGAGGCTGGTCATAAACATTCACCTTTATACAGCTGAATCCTGACTGGTGTGTGGAGCAGCAGCTCTGATGCTAGGGCAGGGTTATATATATTTTATATATTTATATTTTTCCGGATGTCTGTGGTGAAGTTTTTTGTAAAGGAGATGTTTTTTTTTTACTGCTTTATGGAAGGAGTCTCCAGTGTCAGGGCTTTCTAACAGTCACCACAGCAGTCCTGTTTTACCTGCAGTTTATTCCATTAGAATAAAAAACGTGTCTATGACATTAAAAATAGTGTGTCTTATTAAACATCTATAACCAGCTGGAAAAACCAGGACATAAATATTGGCACCCACAACTATGATTTTTAGCAATGGTCCATAACCAGTATGTTCATTAAGGCCTTAGGTCATTATAGTCATTGGTCATTATACATTTATTTATCATGGATTTAATAAATATTCATTAGTCCTTAGATCAGATGACTGGAACAGAGACACAGATCTTTCATTAACCTGTGTGTGAGACAGCTTTGGGTTCCTGTATAAACGTCTGGCCGCTGAGCAGGTCTGAAGTCAGCGATCTGCCCGGCTGTGTGTTTTTTTTACTTGCTGAATGACTGGACTGCTTGTGTCAGATGTTGTAAAATGTCTGGAGCCTTCATGCCGCCAAGGGCCACGTGATGTCCACCCCCCTCTACACACACACGCACACACACACAGACACACACACACACAGAGCCAGACACGGGCAGGTTCATGCAGAGTCGTCTGGAGCCCTCATGCATGACTTCATGTCAAACCTGTTACGGCTGTGAGATATAAAAAGCAAATGGTCCTGTCTGTGAATGATAATAATCTGAGTATCAGTGAGATCACCCAGACAGATAAAACCGCCTTAAAGGGCAAAACCTAAGCTCTTTTCATTCACAGGAATTTTTTTGTTTTAGTCTCTGTTTCACTGTGTGTGTGGGAAAAAAAAAGAAATTAGTGGATTTATTATTGTGTAAGACAAGACTGGAATAAGACAGAGGGGCGTCCAGGAAGCCTTGTGGTCCACAGAGGAAAAGAGAGTCAACGAAAGAAAGAGAAAGCAGTGAAAAAAGAGAGATCAAGCAACAAAGAAAGAGACAAAAATAGACAGAGAAAACAAGACGGAGACAAAGAGATTGAGAAAGAGATAGAGGGAGAGACAACTGGAGAGAGACGGAGGTAGACAGGAGAGATAAATAAAGAGAGACAGAAATAAAGACTGAAAAAGAGAGGAAAAAAGACAGACATGACCAGTAAGTGAGAGACAAAAGAAGAGACAGGAAGATTGAGAAAGACATAGACAGAAATAGACAGTGAGAAAGAGAGCCAGACAGAAAAAGAGAAATGGAGACAAAGTGTAAGACAGGCACAGAGGAGTGAGACAGGCACAGAGGGGTGAGACAGCAGGGCCTCCCGGAACTCAGTGGTCCATAAAGAAGCATTCAGCACTGTGAGAGTGTTAATCCTGCCTCCACACTGATATACGATATCTCTCTCTCTCTCTCTCTCTCTCTCTCTCTGTCTGTCTGTCTCTGTCCATCCTCTAGGAGACTGCCCGAGTGGAGGAGGGGTTAAATCTGTGTTCTGGGAAAGAGAAAGTGTGTGAGAGCGGTTCAGAGGGAAAGGTAAAACGCCCGCTTACCCGAAATTATCCTTATCTGAGTTTATCGCTTTGTTTCCTGACACACACAATGCCACGCCCACAGCTTTTAACGCCTGTCCCTTTCACGTAGGCGGCGACGGCGCCCTTCCCTGGGTACGTGTTCGACCCGTGTCTCCTCACCAACCTGAAGGAGGATCCCAGACACCTCGACCTCATGTGGCAAAGGTGCACTAACATCAATAACACTCGTCTATTCGCTTTCACACTCTCACTCACTCTCTCCTTACATTCTGAGAAAAGCCGAGAGGAAGCACGTGATTTAATATATGCAGTATTAGTGTTTGTTATACACAGCACTGAGACACTATAAAGTGGTCTTGTGTTTCGTCCCGCGTGTACGTGGTGTTTAACACACCCTGTTTTCCTTCCAGTTGGTATCTTTACATGCACGATAAACTGAGTGTCTCTGGCACGACCCTGGACTCTGCACGTGCTGCTGATAAAGACGACAATGTGCCGAGAGCAGAGATGCTGAAAGCTGTGAAAAAATCCCCAGAGGAAGCGGAGGAAGGCGAGCGTAAAGCGTTCACAGGTCTGTCACCTCCTCACTGTCTGAGAGCGAAGTGTCATGATCGTGTGAGCGCCACGACCGATTCTTTAAACGCTGCTGTTCTCTGATTCCGCAGGGGGCAAAAAAACAAGTCGCCCGGCCAGCCAATCACAGCGCTGCGATCCTGACGTGCGGCCCAGGGTTACCATAGAAACGCCGGCATGTGAGAAGTCTTTGGAGGAGAACAAGGACAGCATGGTGGTGGAGGTGCTTCAGATGTACAACGCTCAGCAGGAGAAGCTGCAGTCGACGCTACGCAAGCAGCAGCAGCTGGAAAAGGTTCTTACTCTTCACGTGCGTCACGTGTCTTTAACCTGACCTGGTGCTAAGAATTAGGACTGGTGCAGTGTTTTCTACAGATTAAAAATAAGATTATAGCAGAGATTATACATAAAAAATATATTTAGAAAAAATTAGGCAGTGAAAAAATTATAAACACGCACACTACATTTTTTGTAGTTATAATAATATAAATATTGTTTATACTGTAATTAAATAAACAGCACGAAAGAGATTAAATCTGCACTGCACCGTGTGTGCTTGTGTGTACGTGTGTGTTTGTGTGTCACCACCACTCTAACACACACAGACACCTCCTCCTCTCTGCTGTAATGCACCAAACTTTGTCCTGACCTTCTCCTCTGCTTTTTGTCCTCGGGGATCAGGAGCTGCAGGCTCTGCGCAAGGCCGACTCAGACGAGCTGGGGGAGGTGCAGACAGAGCTGCAGACGGAGCATGCTCAGAAGAAGGAGGTGGAGAAAGAGGAGCAGAAGAGGCTTCACTGCACCGTGGACAAGCAGCAGAGCTGTAGGTGCCGAGAACAGCAGGAGAACCGCTACGCTGCGCAGGTAGACCACGTCCACATGATCGCATACCAACCAGCCTGCTTTGTATCTCTGGATGTTATTCACTGTTCAAAAAATACTGCAGCTGCTGTACTGTCAGAGCTGCGGTTTTAGAAAATTAATCAACACCAGCTGGAAAAGCCTTTGTGGTGGTTGATTTTTTTTTGGGTTGCCATGGTGACCTTTTTCAGTTATTTTGGGCCAGCTTTCGAATACAAATACCTTTAATTCTCAGTGGCACTCAAGATTATAACACTACTAACCTAGTAGCTGGTAGGTGTGGTACAGTGGTAACGTCATTGGTTGCCATGTGAGAGACCTGTGTTTGATTCCCGGTCTGGGCAGCCAGTCTGTGCTACACCAATAACGGTCCTTGGGCAAGACTCCTAACACTACATTGGCCTACCTGGATTACCAGTAACCTTGTAAGTCGCTCTGGATAAGGGCGTCTGCCAAATGCCGTAAATGTAAAATGTAGCTATAAATGTACCCCCCCCCCAACTCCCCCCCCCACCCGACTACTGTTCACTGATTTAATGTCCCCCACCCAGTAGCCCCCATTCACCCAAATTACTGCCCCATCCCCCGAAGCACTGCAAACTATTTACCCCCCACTCTCTCTCTGCTCGCCAATCCCCAGACACTATTGCCCCCTGCTGGCTGAGTTCTCTGATTAACAGGATATTAATATCTTTTTCTTTCCTCCCTGTGGCCGTCATAGTTACTGGAGCTGCGTCAGAGGCTGGACCGTGCCGAGGAGGACCGTGAGGAGCTGCAGGAAGAGCTGAGGCGTGAACGGGAAGCTCGGGAAAAACTGGAGAGGATCATCTCTGAGCTCAGGCTGCAGATGAAGGATTCTGTTCCTCCTTCAGCTCTGGACAGTCCACTGTCCAACTCCTCCAGCGACGTCCTGATGTCTCCTGCACCATAAAACCCCACATTCACGTCTTAATTATTTCATTTAACGTTTTCATGGACAATTTTTTCGGGAACGTTAAGTTTTCATCAGCGCACTTCATTATTTCAAATAACGAAACCAACCAACCAAACAAACAGATAAAATATATATATATATATATATATATATATGTTTTTTGTTATAAAGAGCATTAACTGCTTTTTTTATGTCACTTTTTTTTAGTATGCAAATTTTCATGCATGTATATGAACCCTGAGTATGAGTGTGTATGTGTGGGTGGGTGTGTGTGTGTAAAAAAAACTCACAATTTAATTCTCAGCGTTGATTATCCAGTGCGCTGACTACTGTTAGAAAAAAACAAAACTAGATTTACATTTTTAAAAAGTTGTAATATGTGCTATTGTTTATTAAAATAAAGTATTTATTATATTGTTTTATTGCTAGATGTTATTGTGAGCAAAACTTTATTAAAAACTATGTCACGCTTATAGGTATAGGTACGCTAATTTTATAATTTCACCATGTTATCAGAAGAAGCAGACATTTTGTGCCATTTTCCCCCCATTTTAAAATCCTTGGAATTGAAATCCAGTCTGACATTCCACATCCCCGAGCGTTATCCTCTTCTCTTCATATCATATTTTGCTCACTGCACCTTTAAGCCATGTATGCAGTCTGAATGTATGATATTGTATGTATGCATGTGCGCTGAAATATATATGGATTATATTAACTGAGTTTACACCATCGTATACGTTTATAAAAAGAATTCTGTATATAAATGTTTTGTAAGATGTTTCTTGATTTTTCCTCTCTCTCTCTCTCTCTCTCTCTCTCTCTCTCTCCCTCTCTCTCTCTCTTTCTCCCTGTATAACCTTCTGTTTTCTTTTAAATTTTTACACATTTCTGAATTTAAAACCACAAAAGAGATTTAAAAAATGGTTCTTTATTATTGTCACATGATAGGAAATGATATTAATGCCTGTGTGTTATCAGTTTAGATCAACAGGGTTTATTATAACTAACTAATAAATAAAGGAGTTATTGCTGTGAGAGTGACGGGACAAGAGCGAGTTCTCCTGTTCTGTGATCCACGCCGCGACTCTCCACGACAATCAGACAGAAACTTGAATCCCTCAGACAGAAACACTTAAAGACTGAGCTGATGACGTTGTTCCTACCTCAGATGAATGGTGTATAAGCTGTGTATCTGTGTTTTCATACAGTGTGGACTGATGGAGCTCTGAAATTACCTCTGTGCTGTTTCTATGCTGCTTTACGAGCAAAGTGTTATCGGCTTTTTCACGTCAGCTCATCGACTGATGCATGTGGAATATTAAAGTCAAAGAAAAAAAAGATTTTTCCCCCTTATAAATACACAGAGTGTTTCTTTATTTCTCTTTTTCTTCATTTCTTTACTGTCATGTGTGCTGATGTTTTCTTTGTCACTCTCACACTTTTGTATGTCACTAGGATTGATTATATTATAATTTATCGTTGAGATTAACAATAAAAAATAATACTATATTTAATTGGTTTAATATTTTGGTTATTATTACATACATAATATATACATATGATGATATGTATACACACACACACACACACACACACACACACAAAACTAAGTAAAACTTACAAAAACTCACAACTTTTTATTTAAAATTATGTTATGCAATTATTGATTTACCTTTATTTTTACATATGTTATTGTATGAGGATGTATAATAACAATATATTTATAGATTTATTATCAGAACGTGGTACACCCTACACATTCACATTTATTCTGCAACATGTGTGTGTATTTGCGTGTGTGTGTGTGTGTGTGTGTGTGTTTCCACATGCCAATCAGCCACAACATTAAAACCACCAGACCACTGAAATGTATAGCACAGATGATCTCATTACACTGGCCCCTGAGTCACATGGGGGGTTGTATTAGGCAGCAAGTGAACAGTCAGTTTTTAAAGTTGATGTGTTGGGAGCAGGAAAAATGGGAAAGCATAAGAATTTGAGTGACTTCTTTTACAAGGACCAAATTGGACTGGGTCAGAGCATGTCCAAAACAGCAGGTCCTGTGGAGTGTGTCTCAGTATACAGTGGACCGGCGACAGGGTCATGGGCCCCCAGGGCTCAGTGGTATCAAGTGGGGGGTTAAACAGGGCAAAGGCTGGCCGGCCTGGTCCGGTCCTACAGATAAGATCCACAGAAGGGTCTGATGCTAACCTCTTTAGTGCTTGTCTTCAGGAAGTCCAGGCCTTCCTGTTTTGGAAGGTGGTGTTAATGTTACGGCTGATGGTTATGTACATAATGGAGTCAAGCTTTTTTTTTTTTAATGATGATTTTTATTAACACCTTTTACAAATGATTTCTAATTTGTTTATTCCTGAATGAGTTGGTGTAAAGATCCTGTAGACAGAGATGTAAAGCCTCCAGAATAAAAACTCCTGGAGTAAATACAGGTTACTGCTGTGACACCTGTGCGCGTGACGGAGGTGTTGTGATCACGTGACTAGCAACAACCACAAAGTTCATCCCTGACTTCCGGGACCAGAGCAGAGCTTCACAGGCCGGACCTGCTCTATCATTCCTGATCATGGACTAAAACTCAGATACATTACAGGGTGAGTTAAAGGACAATTACCTTCTATCTGTAAATTAAAGGTGAATAGCGTTAATGACGTAAGAAACCGGATATCCGGTTCACTTCAGCTCGAGAGATATAAATAATAAAATCATAAGGTAGGTATTTAACTACATATATATTTTACTACATTTATTTATATAACGCTGAGATGTATATTGTGTTTTTTAAGTGATTTCTCGGATTTATTTTCCCAGTTTTACCTGGCAGGTGTTTTACAGAAGATGGACTCAGGTAAACTTTACTACTTAAAACTTTAAAATCGACCTATTTTACAGGTTTTATAATCAGATGCTTTTACTTTTTTTGAGCTGAAATCTTTATTCTTACTTTGGTTTGATGTATCTACACTTATAAAAGCAAAGTGTTCACTGAAATAAAGCTTTTATTTAAAATAAAAAAGGGAAAAAATAAAAACAATTACTATAGGAAAAAAGTTTCCCATAAAACTTGTTTTTGTTACAAAAAAAGAAAGCATTTACTTTTTAAAAATAGAAATAACAGCTGAAAAAAACGCAATTATTTTAAGAAAGTTTAAGTCGTTTTACTAGAAAACCTGTTTTTACTACAGAAAAAGCATTTATTAAAAAATAATAAAATAAATGTTGTGGGGACAGCATTTTTTCTTACTGTGAGAAAAAAAGATTTTGATAACCGTTTTGACAGAAAACTTGTTTTTACTCAAAACAATAATGTTTGACATAAAAGCTGGGGAAAATATAAGTGGTTACTGTAAAAAAAAAAAGAAAGGATTTTAGAACACAAAAAACAACAACTTGTTTTTATTACAAAAAAGAAGAGGGGAAAAGAAAGCATTTACTTTTACAAATTTTGGGGGAAAAAAACAATTACTGTAAGAGAAAAGATTGTGGTAAATGTTTCCACCGAAAGCTGTTTTTACTACAAAAAAAAAAAAGCAACAACTTTCATTTGTTCTTATACACGTTTCTGTGTTTAGTGAAACCCTAATTTCAGTGTGTTACACGTCATGTTTCTCTCATCAGAGAACCAGAAAGGGCGCGAAACGCCTCAGAAAAGATCTCCACTGGATCTGATCATGAACCAGTTCCGGAGGAAAACGTCCTTCACAGAGAAGAAGAAACCATCCATGGGTCGTCTGTTCAGACCATCTGAGAGCAACGACAAAAAGACTGATGGGATTCCTGAGGCGAAAGAGACGGAGAGCAGTGAGGAGAAACACGCTGAGAAACTCCGTATGAACATCACATTTTACATTTAAGTTAATGCTTTAAGGAAAATGTAATTTTCACTGTGCCTTTATTTAGTAATAAAATCATTAGTTTTTAATGAGTTAACCACAATGTCATGCTGGTGAAGCTGAAGTCTGATTTACATGTGATGCAGTGACACTTTAGTGATTTAGTCTTTCCTCAGGTCATTTATGGCATTTAACTTTATAGCAGATCGATTTCCAAAATGTCAACTTTCACCCTAGCATCACTGCTGGTGTATGTTGGTAGTGTTACTGTGCTAGCAACATCACTGTCTGCTTTTGACTTCAGAGCGACACACACAAACATCTCACAAACATAATAAACATTCAGCACCATGCAACACACCAATACCAGGAATCATTAAACACAGTCTAACTGTAAGTGTTTAAAGTGTTTAGTGTGCTTTTAAAAATAAAAGAAAAAGGAAAAAGAAAAGCAATTACTGTACGTAAGAAAGAGTTTCCTAATAAAAATTGTTTTTACTACAAAACGGAAGAAAAAAGGAAGCAGTTTCTTTTAAAAATAGAAATAAAAGCTGGGGAAAAATAAAAGTCGTTACTTTTAGTTTCCACATAAAACTTATTTTTACTACAGAAAAGAGGAAAACATAATATATATTAATGCTATATTCATATATTAATGCTTCTATATTCATAGAAGAAACCATCCACCAGATGAACCAGATTATGTGATCTTCACAGTGATTTATTTAGTAATGCAAGCATTAATTTAGTTAAATAACGAGTTAAATTTTACACAGTTCCCCCTCGGATTAGTAAAGGTCTATCTAGCTAGCTATCTTCACTTAATGATCTTTATATATCTGTTATTTTATTACTAAAAACCTTCATGTTCCCCAGAGAGCAGCGATGATCTGGAGATCTCCTCTGTGGTTTGGGGTCGCGTCAAACAGTTCGTCCAGAAGCTCGGCAAAACTCCAGACAGTCAAAGTTTAAATCTGAGCCACTGTGACCTCACAGCCACGGACATCGTAGAGCTTGGTACGTGATCAGACCCGTGCTGCTCCTGTTTCATATCTCTACCTCATTTTGTTACACAGTGGTTTAATCCTCTAATAGGAACCTTGCTGCCGTTCCTGACCCAGTTGGAGGTGATGGATCTCTCCTGGAATGATCTGCTTGGAGGTTCTCTGAAAGCTCTGAGTGTCCACATGCAGCATGTGGGCAAACTGAAGGTTCTGAAACTAAGCGGCTGCAGACTGACGGCTGAAGATCTTGGAGCTCTGGGTGAGAGAAGTACTCGGAGAAAATATTTTGAGGAGCATTAAAAACAATAGAGACATTCCTGGGTTTGTGTAAAATTTCCATAAGGATTCATTAAGCATACATTGTGAAGTAAATAAAACCAATCATAATAATCTGTTAATTAATATTAATCACCTGAAATCACACACAAATGAAGTAGAACAAAAATAATGGCACCCTAGGAAGAGTTGCAGTGTTTACTTGTTGATGTTTTCCAGTGATTGAGCCGCCTTTAGGAGCCGCCCTTTTTTAAATGCACCACCACACATCTAGAGACGCCAAATTACGGTTAGAGGAACACTCATCTGAGTTTGGGGTTTTGCCATTCACACATAAGTCACCAGTTCTAAGCGTTATTGAACACATCTGGGATGCCATGCAGCGTGCTGTGGAACACAGAAATCCTACAGCACAGAGTACAACAGAATTGCAGACCGTATAGTGTTCATAGCCTTTCCACGAACTTGTGGAGTTATGGGGGACCTAACTAGTACTATATTGTTGGCACTTTAGTGTAAATATAGAAAAATAAAGAAAATCTGCAAAATCTATACAAAAACATTTTGCACAATTAAAGCGTTTACTTGGAAATTAATAAAACAAGGCTCATTATTAACATCTCATCCTGGATAAAAATCACACTGAAAAAGTTTGACTGACCTGGTAGATGCCCAACCCCTTATCTTTTCACATCCACAAAATCATCACTCAGGATATGGATGTGGGATTTATAAAAATCAGAGATTTTAATGTTCAGTAGTTCCTTTGTGTCCTACTTATTAGAAATGTCATTTCAGGTCAGACTCTCGACTGTATTCCCTTGTTGGAGATGTTGGATTTGTCCTGGAACGCTGGGATTGGAAGTGGAAATCTTCATTTTCTAACTGAACATCTCTACTCCACCAGCTCTCTGAGGGAGCTTCATCTGCTCGACTGCCAGCTCTCAGAAACAGATGGCGTGGCACTAGGTAAGACCCAACCTACTAAAAAAGGACCATCAACATTCCACTCGAACCGTAGTTGCACGATCTTTACATTCGTTTCATGTTTTCAGTTCTGGTTTTACTGGTTTCTTTACAGCGGCGGCGCTTTTACGGTTGCCATGTCTGGAGGTTTTGGATTTGTCCAATAACAAGCTGCTGGTGAGTGCATTGGAGAACGTCGGCTCCTCTCTGAGCTCCACGCCACAGCTGAAGACTCTAAAGATGAGCAGGTGTGGACTGAATCAGGAGAGTCTCACCATCCTGGGTATGACTGTGATTCTTAAGATCATGTTTTCAGGAAATATTTACAGGCATAGGGACGATCATAGGGGCCCAAGCACCACTTTACACTCTGGTAACACTTGAGATTGCTGCACCACTTTAAAAACATAAAAATAGAAAAAAATCCTTATAATCAGTCAAGATATTCATTTGACTTATATGTTAAAGTCTGGATGACTGGCAGGTTGAGCCTGAATCAGAGTGAAGTGAATATTTTGGATTTGTTAGGTTTGGTTCCATTTAAGACAGCATGAAACTAAGGGTCTGTCTCAAACCTTGAGCTGCCTTGTCCACTACTTAGGCAGTACCCTAAGTTGAAAAGATTTTAACTGACACTTTAGAAAAGTGAGCAACAGATTATTGAGACGCTCTAGGTAGACAGCGATCTGCTTACTAAGCTAACAGGCTAACATTTTAAGCCATCTAAGAAATGAGAATGTCTTTTTCTCAGGAGGATGGATGTAAAATGCTGTCTATGTAGAGAGCTAAGTAGGTTGTGAGATTCTAAATGTACCTGAAAACAGAGAAATGCCTGACAGTAAAGCTGTGCTTATACTTGCCCAGTAATCGTCGATGGTCATGTTTTTGTTATTTATATATGTATGTATGTACAGTCCCTGACATAAGTTCTGTCGCTTATCCATGTTGTGGAAACAAAAGCTTATAACCTGACTTTAAATTCAT
>JAOVVF010000026.1:478653-492354 GCA_028565595.1 Duopalatinus emarginatus
ACAATTAAACATGCAAACACAACAAACAAACAAATAACACACAAACACAACAAACAAATAACACAAACAACAAATAAACACACAAACACAACAAACAAACAATTAAACATGCAAACACAACAAACAAACAAATAACACACAAACACAACAAACAAATAACACAAACAACAAATAACACACAAACACAACAAATAAACACACAAACAACAAATAAACAAGCAAACACAACAAACAAATAACACACAAACACAACAAATAAACACTCAAACACAACAAACAAATAACACACAAACACAACAAATAAACACTCAAACACAAATAAACAACAATTAAACATGCAAACAAACACAACAAACACACAAACAACAAATGAACAACAATTAAACATGCAAACAAGCACAACCAAATAAACACACAAACACAACAAATAAACATGCAAACAAACACACAAAGAAACAAACAAACACAACAAGCAGACACAACAAACACAAGCACAACAAAGTAAACAGACAAACAAACACAACAGACACATCAAATACACACACACAAACTAACAAACAGTCAGACAAACACAAGCAAGCAGCAAACACCACCCAGACAAACAAACACAACAAACACAGACAGACAGACGGGCAGACAAACAAGGTTCATTTGAATGATTTTCTAACTTTCTTTCTTACTGTTTACTACAGACAAATAAAGTGAGTGAAGTTGTGATGATTCACATTAAAAATCATTCAACTGGAATTTATTGAGAAATAATATCTTCAGGTGTATATTAGGGTCACAGCTGAATAACACACACACACACACACACACACACACACACACACACACACACACACACACACACACACGCGCGTGTGCGCATATATAGAGAAAATACAGATTCTGGTGGTGAATCTTCATCCTGCTCTTCTTTCGTGGAAATCACAAGCCGACATTTTTTTTTCCCTGAAGTCACAAATGAACTGATATAAAGTGAAAACCAGCACAGCAGTGACTGCGGAGACAGAGACCTAGTATGAAAAAGGTTGATAAGAGTGCAGACAACAGATGTTTTAGTGTAACTGGAGTGCGGATAATATTTGACTCACCCTTGTATTTCTTTTTATTACAACGTACAATTTGCTGGCAAATTATCTGATGTACCATTACAAATGACATTTATCTGATTATCTGATGTACCATTACAAATGACATGAACAGGATTGTTGAGTATTTTGCATGTATGCACTAATGTTACGGTTTGTAATTTGTGATGCAAATAAAGTTGTTGTATGCAAATAATAACTAAACTAATAACTATAATTGCATACTGTACACGGTAAAAAACGTTAAATAAAATGTCCATTAGTTCAGTGCACACACACAAAGGTAAGTAAAAATTGCTGTAGAATTTGTTTAAATCAGCTTTCAGTAAAGACAAAGACATCAATCTCTGCTTTTCAATACACTTCGTCCATCTGTCAACAAGCTTTCGTATTCGTTGATAAGACAGCCAACAGTGTGGGTAATTTTTGACTCACCCTCGTATAATTAAATAAATATATTGTATATGTTCATATAATGAATAACTCTCGCAAAAGACTACAACTTTATTCTCAAAATGCTTTTAAGTGGATATTAGCCTAAGAAGCTAACAACAATATACTACTATAAGATAATATAGATAATATTATATAATATCGTGCTTCATTTACCACTTCTATAACAGAATCTTCCACATGTAATTATAACTTTAGTCCCATTTAAATGGATTTATAATTCACCTGAAGAAAACAAGGTTCATCTTGTTTTTGAACTTTCAGCCTAGCTAGCCTAGACCTGTAAAGATGTGAGAGGATGTTAAGTCAGAACCATCAGAAACGAACATTTCTCTTATAAAGGAATGACTAACACTAAAATATTACTTATTACTCGTTAACCGATCAAGTCAACTCTTCATCTAAACTCTGTGCTCAGAGAAATGGTAATTACAGTGTAATGTTAGGTCTATAGAGTTTTTACTCATTCTTTCTAACATTTAATCAATTTCATCTTTTAACAGACAAATACATTCATGTTGCCTGGCTGTCTTTTAATTTAAATTATTAAGCAAAATCTTTAAATTGAGCAGGTCTTATGTGTAGTGAGCCTAGCACCCAAATGAATATTTACTGATTGGTTGGCGGTTCATTAGCATATTTTAACCTTTGTAAATTCAATACTGTGATATGTAGGGTGATGTTTTGAGCCACCATAAAAACAGATCAATCTTCTCTAAAATTTGATTTTATCTAAAGAACAAATCAAATTTTCAGATATTAACAAATCAGATATTAGCATCTGTTAACAGCAAAGTAAATTTAATTTGTCGGAAATGTAGGTCTTGTGTTTAAGTTATTTTTTTATAATCCACAAAATTACATTATGAAAAATAAGACCAAGTCAGACAATTCACTTGTCATGATTCCCCCCACCCCCGAAAACAAACCCCCAAACCCCCCAAAGGAGTATAGCTCTGTTTAGTAGCAATAATCACACAATACCATGTTAAGAGCAAAATATTAACTTAAGCATTTTCTCCATTTTGTGGCTATCTGATGCTTTTATATAATAAGCAACTGTTTAATTCATACACTTATAAAATCACACTGAGCAGAAGAACAGCGTTGTGGATATGATCATCTTGTTTTTTTAATCTGATCTTTTCCAATACTGAAAAGTTTAAATAAAAAACTACATAAAAATGATCTGCTGATGCAGTAGTCTCTGAAACACACTGAAGATTGTCTCCATCAAGACAAAGCTATTCTCTAACTAATCTGTACTGCAACAGATACGCCATGGCAATCTGATCTTCTGCAAACTTCTGCAGTCTTACTCGATAGTCTGCACAATGACTATCTGCGCATGCTCGATGTCCGAGGAGCCAGGAATTTCATACTGCTCCACAACGTAACTCACTTGCTCAGTGGAATCTCCGTGCTGGACCAGCATTGGGGTTTCTGAAGATTCATCATGTTGGATGATCATTGGTGACCCTGTACCTTCTGAATGCTGGATAATCATGGGCGTTTCTGAGGAATCACCACGTTGGATGATCATTGGCGTTCCTGAGATCATTTGTGTTCCAGAAGAATCAGTATGCTGGATTATCAGCGGTGTATCTGAAGCTTCAGAATGCTGGATGATCATTGGTGTTCCTCCAGCTTCTGAATGCTGAATGATCATTGGTGTTCCTCCAGCTTCTGAGTGCTGGATAATCATTGGTGTTCCTCCAGCTTCTGAGTGCTGGATGATCATTGGAGCCTCTGAAGACTCGGCATGTTGAATGATCATAGGGGATCCTGAGATCATTTGGGCTCCTGTAGCATCTGAATGCTGGATGATCATTGGGGCTCCTGCAGCTTCAGAATGCTGAATGATCATTGGGGTTTCAGGCTGATGGATGAACATGGAGGCCTCAGAAACAAGAGGGGATTCATCTGGGAAGCTTGGTTCTGGGGATTCCGATAGAACAGAGCGCACTCTGGCTATTAGACCCTGATGGTCAATAGGGATGTTGATCGGACACTCAACAGATTCCGATTTTGTAGGCTCGTCATCTTGGTCTGGAGGAGCTAAATGGTTAAATAACGGTTAGCCAGATGCTAAGTTAAAAATGTTCTTTAACGTTGTAATCGATGTTAAAATTCCATACATACCACCGTGCTTCAGAGCTCGGTGCTTTTTCAGACTATAAACATCAGAGAGGGTATTTCCACATATGTTACAGGTCACTCTTCTCGAACCTGAAATAAAGAATAGGTCACTTACCTCACCAAATACTTTCACATCATCTTTAAGAAATATAATTTTATATTTTGCTCTTATTCACCATTATGGATATCCATGTGCTTCCTGAGCTCTCCAGATGTTAAACAGGGTTTCCCACAGTCCAGGCAGATGTAAGGGGTCACTCCTGGAAATCATTTTGATTTATAAAAAGGTGTAAAACCATACATTAAAACTATTAAAAAAAACCCTGCTGAAATTTTTTTTCCCTGTGGTTTACAGTTTTGTCATCTCACCTGTGTGTTTCCTTGTATGTGAGATGAGGGAGCTGGAAACAGCAAAGGCCATACCACAGGTGTCACAGACGTAGGGTTTCTCTCCCGTGTGTCTGCGCTTGTGGTACATCAGTGTGCTCGCCTGAGTGAAACGCTTCCCACATTCACCACATTCGTATGGCTTTTCTCCGCTGTGTGTCCTGTGTGGAGAGGGGAAATGCATTATATTTTGAAATACGTGCAAATACGTTGGAGAGAGAACAGTATATAATAGTTGGTCTGACAGTAATAACTAAGACAGGTTAATTATTTTCACTGTCTATGCATGAGGTTTCTTCAATTCCCCGCTCACAACATATGTGGCACTGGTAGACCAGCGGTGGAGAAGACATTAAACGTCATGTGTTTAATTTTTACCTCCACCAAGCTGCCACTGTTAGCCTGACTGAGCAAGTCCCCTAACCCCCAACTGCTCGGTTGTACACGAGACAAATGTATGTCACTCTGAATAAGAACGTCTGCCAAATGCTGTAAATGTGTCGCTAACTGCACTAATATTGTAGTACATTATTGACAAAATAATTTAACATTTAATCTTCTGTCATATACAACATCTTGGTAAACGTGTATAGAGAGTTTTTTCAGACAAAGCAGTTCACGGTCCATCTGAAAAATTAGAACTGTTTTAAAAAAAAAAGTTTATGTTGTTTATTAAATCATTTTAAAAAATCATAGTCACTGCTGTGGTATAATAGGAATAATGATCTAGGCTTTTAAGTCCATCCGATTTTTACCCACTAGACATTTCTGCCATACAATATGACATCTACCAACCAGGGAGGCATTCTCCGAATTACATGACAACAGCCACTGCTTCTTTTCGAGAGGCTGCTCATGCAAAATCCTAACCTCACAGATCCACATGATTGGCTAGTGTCACTGTATTGACATGGGACATTGACAATTTTGCTCTCTAGACCTCTGGTTACGGACGACTATAATCCCAAGTGTTTTATTCCTTATTTCCTGTATTATCTTTAACTGAGATATTGAGGTAACACACCTCATGTGGATTTTAAGATTGCTGGACGTAGCGAAAGCTGCAGGACAGACATCACATTTGTGAGGCTTCTCCTCTCCGTGATGCATGCGGCAGTGATACACCAACTGACATTTCTGCGCAAAGGAGGCATCACAGCCGGTGCAGGTGAACGGCTTTTCACCTGCATGCACAGGGAAAGCAAATGTTAACCAAAAGGTTGAAATATAAAAAGGACAATTCTCCACTGAATTAAGTCATTACCTGTGTGAATCCGTAGGTGTGTCTTGAGCTGATTTCCCTGCCTGAAGCAGCGTCCACACAGCTGGCACTGGTACGGTTTAAGTCCCTTGTGTATGCGCATGTGTCTGCGCAGGCTACTCATTTCTGAGAACAGGTTACCGCAGATGTTGCAGATGGGCCGCAGCTTGTCTTGAGACATCTTTATATTCTTCTCATCCTCCCAGTCTTCGCTGCCTTCCTCCTCTGCTGCTTCATCCTGCTCGTTTTCATCGTTGCTGGCTTGGCTCTCCCTAAGCTTTCGGCTCAGACTTCGCTTCCTGGTGCTCGTCCGGACCTTACTGGAGTTTTCTGGAGTGTCCTGTGCGTCGTCAAGGGTTTCGGAAGAGGATGCTACTGGCTGGTTATTCTCCTGGTCTGGTCCCTCGTCCTGTTCCGTTCCTTCTTCTGTGATGTCAGATTCAGGCAGTTCAGACTTTAGGGATTTGGAACGTGGCCTACCTCTCTTACGCGCTCCTTCTTTATGCGTTACAGGTGTGAGCGTCTCCTCAGGGTTCGTGTTTTCTGCTGGCTCAGAAGGAACAGACTTCGTCCGTGGTCTGCCCCTCCCTCGTTTTATAACCAAAGCATCTTTAGGATTCTCAGCATCTGCCATATTTTTATTTTCTACATCTACATTGTTTGTGTCTACCTCCTCTGTGTCTTCTTGTGGGTTTGCTGACTCAGATGGTTCAGACTGCACTGCCACAGGTTCTGTTTCTTCATCATTCACCACGGCGGTGTTTTCTTCAGCGCTGGTCAAATCTATTGTCTCAGATGACAAGGGTCTTGTACGTGGACGCCCTCTTGGTCTTCCGGTTCCTCTCCGTACTACGGCACTCTCAGTAACTGGGCTCTTGTCCATCGCTGTGGCAGCCACTTTGTCAGACTCCAAAGGTCTCGTCCTTGGCCGCCCTCTCGGCCTGCCTCTTCCTCGGCCTCGTCCTCTTGGTGAAAGTGGGCTTTCCTTCTTTGTAACGTCGCCTTCCTCTTCATAAAGCCAAGTCCTGGGCTTCCGGATTCTCTTTTCTGTTCCTTGTGGAGTTTGTTCGCTGGATGATTGGAAATCATCAACAGGAGCAGATTTTTCCTGAGACTGTTCTGATTTCTTCTCTTCCTCCTTCCTCAGCATTTCCCTTTCTTCCACTTCCTCAAGCGGCTCTAGTGGTTCATAGTCGTCTGGGCTGAGCGGAGAGCGAGGATCTGTGAAGATTGTGGCCTGCCCAGCCACAGAGCTTTCTGTGACAGCACTCGAAGAACAGAGAGCCACAACTTCCTGTATTCCAAGGTAGGATGCTGCGTTTTGAACGCTTGAAATTTCATCCCTGCAGAAAGCACAATGAACAATCAGAATTTTTTTATGTCTAGTTACCAGGTTCCAAGACGTGCATAAACCCTGTTGTGCAACTAAAAATACTTTAACACACTTATTCTCAAAACTTCATAGAATCTGACTCTTCAAAATCCGTCCTCACCCCTCCATGTGCAAGGTTCCCGTGTACATGTAGTCCAACAGTTTCTCAAACACGTCCCTGTTCACCCATTTGGGATCCAGTGTAATGGTGGCGTCTTCTCTTCCTGCATCGATGCACTGTGTCGAGAAATACTCACTAAAGGCCGCCAGGACGTTGTGGTGAGCTTCGTAGCGAGCCTGGCCGATGACCACGGTGCAGTCGCACAGGAAACCACGTTCCTTCTGCTTCCTCAGCTGCTCCAGGAGGAACTCGCCGTGAGAGACGTGGGCCATGATGTGGAACGTGACGGAACTTCCGGGAGAAAGGAGAAAAATTAAAACCAGGTTCTCAAAAAGTAACACTGCCTTAAAAAAAAATCATACCTGTTTATCTCAGCTAAAAACGTGTATTTTCCAAATTCTCTCGTACATGATAATACGTACTGTAATTACATACAGTAGCCGCAGACTTGTGGTTAATGAACCAACCTTCTGCACCGACTAGACGCAACTGCATTGCCCTTAAGCAAGGCACCTGACCAGCGACTTCTCCTCACCACTCTGGTGTGTGTTGAAAGTGAAAGTGAACTACTCTTTGACCGCTGTGCAGTGGAATCAACCTCTGCATTTGACAGTGTAATACACACTAGTGAACACTAGGGGTAGTGCACACACATGCCCAGAGAGGTGGGCAGCCCTTATCCACAGCGCCTAGGTAGGATCTGGGGGTTAGGTGCCTTGCTCAAGAGCACTTCAGTTGAGGCTTGAACCTGGGACCTTCTGGTCTTAAGGCGGATTCCTTGACCACAAGCCTATGGCTGTCCCAATGGGATAAACGCGGAGGTCACAACTCCTTAGTATGCAAGCACAGTGGTCAGTGAGTCACTTCACTTAACAACGCAAGCTTCCACTAATACCAATCTAAACGTCAGGGTTTATTCACCTGTGTGAACCACTAGGAATGTGGTTATAATGCAACATTCAGGTTTCCTGCCACATTTCCTCTCTTTACCCTAATTTCAGAGCCCACTAGTCAGAAGACACACCAGCACAGGGCTGATCTGAATACACAAGCTGAAATATCTCCTATACATTTCACACCTGCTCGTTTTTTTCCACCAATGATTCATACGAGTCGTATGAACGAATCATAATGTAAATGAATCACCATGTAAATCAGTGTATTGTTGAAGGTACTGAGACTAAAAGGATGGAATAATACAACCAGGACACTGCTGTTCATCAGACGGATCAGATGTCAGATGGACATGAATGAGTCACAGATGTTTAATGTAGTCTTTTCTGATATTTTAGATTATATACAGCTATGTAATAAGAGGATGCTCTGTTATAACGACTCTATAAACCATGTCCTTATGGACTGTGTGGTGCTGTGTGTGTTACACTGAAACCTTAGTGAACACACACACACCGTGTATAAGAGACGTGTCTTTGTGTTCGTGTGAACTCGTAATTACTTGCTTAGCTGGTGAACTTTTACAGCGCTGACAGCGGAGAGACTCGGATTAAAAATAAAAGTTCCCGCCGTTTAAAAGTTGCTAGCTAACGTCAAGTTCTTTGCTAACGCGCGAGGGTTTAGCCGCAGACCAGGCCTCGAGAGAGCCCCGAATAATTCCAATAAACCCGTTTTAATTTGTGTGGTTTGGATATAAAACCCCTGCTGTTTCTAAATCACCACAGGAAAGACTGCTGCAAGTTTTTGACATTCAAAACAAAGGGCTCTTATTTCGAAAACGGCTCGATCCGGTACAGCTCGAGACGCCTCTCGCGGATTTTACCTTAAATCACCCTCCCGAAGCGGATTAAACCATGTAATAAATATATTAAACATCACACAAAAATATACTTATATTTAAAATATTCTCATGTTAAATATTCAGACCTTACATTAATACAAGCGTAGATTAAAATCCTTCGATATGGTCGGCCATTTTTTTTAGCCTAGTCCGGTACGCTAGCTAACATGGCGTCATATCCGGTTTGGGTCTCCTGACGCTTCCTGTTTCGTCCTGCAGGTGGCGCCAGATACACCGAGACGCGTTTCATATTCTGCTGCTTTATAGGAGATGCAAAAGTTTTTACCCCCCAGGCGACTTCTATCATTTAAAACACACCCCCAGATACAACTTTTAAACATTATTGAATAATTTACATCATGTCTATTTTTGTGATAAATGTAATGATAAATATGAAAGCCACTAATGGTGGCTGTATAATGTTATGGCTTTTGTTTAGCTAGCATTCTATGGGACATCACACACACCAAATTATTGTTAGAGGAAGGTTTTGTCATTCACACCTGTTACCAGATCTCAAGACATCAGGGGTGTCATGCAACACAATGTGGAGATATATGCACACATTCAGAAATAGTGTGACTGTTAAGCCAATACTGCACATATTATATTGGAATTTAATGTGTAATTTACCTAATATCACATTCAGAGTGCAAAAAAGCAATAAACCACTAAACACTCAGCTTCAGCTTTCTTATTTTTATTTTTTACTTCTAATATAGTGTAACATATCAACTATACCTAGAAATACAGTCATTTTGTGTTTACACAGGAGGAAGGCTAGTGTGATATATTTGGAAATAGGGTTTGATCAAGTGACAGATGGTGTCCAAAATGTCAGCGGGAGTCACAGCTCCAAACACACCCGTTATGATGAAGCAGAGTGTGACAGCAGCACAGACTCCTTTCCTTATATTTCTCTTGGAGCTGCATGTTCCATTTGTAATGAAAAAAGAAGTTAGTGAACACAGGCTGTGACAAAAAGCTATTAAAATAAATATAACTCACCTTTCTGACACATAAAATGCTGCCTGTTCCCCCAGAGCCTCTGCATTTTCTTCCTTCTCTTTCTGTTCCTCCTGTCCCTCCTCTTCCTCCTGGTAATGAATAAACCACTGGATCCACACAATGATGCTACAGTTAGTAATCAATCACATGGAGGTGTGAAGTGAAGTTACAGTTATCATATAAATGTTTACTGTTTTTCTATAACCGCATCAATCCAATTATAAAGTGTTCTGATAAAGTGGTCCATAAATCTGAGCCTTTCTCTAAAGACCACATGTCCCTGCAGTGAACTAGACATAATCAGAGCTCTACCTCATCCTTAGACAGAGTTCCAGGCTCTTCCCAGAGTGAAACAGAGTGCTCAGGAGCGACTGCCAGCATCATATCTGTGTTCCTGAAGCTACCTTCACAGCTACTGTTAAATAAATATAAAACATGTTGCTTTTACTCTAGTATCTTGGATGTAACAATGAAATAATCCAAAAGTACAGAAAATAGACATACTGTAAAGCCAAAGCCAACTTGTCCTCTAAATCCTTTAGCTTCTTTGTGTTCTGGATATTAAAACACACATTGTAATATTTTTATGGCAGTACAAAAACCCTAGCATTATAAATGCAATTATCAGTGTAGCTGGTTAATAGTGATGTATTCTGACACTGAGTCTTTGAATTGCTCAGTGATAAAATCCCTCTGGGAACTAGACATAATCAGAGCTCTACCTCATCCTTAGAAAGAATACCAAGCTCTTCCCCAAGTGAAACTGAATGCTCAGGAGTGACTGCCAGCATTGTATCCACATTCATGAAGCTACCTTCACCGCTACTGTTAAATAAAAATAAAACATGTGGCTTTCCTTTGGTATCTTGGATGTAATCATGGAATTCAAAATTACATAGAATGAACATACACTAAAGCCATAGCCAACTGGTCGTCCAATTCCTTTAGCTTCTCCTTCATGTCCTGGATAATAAAACCCACATTTTAATATTTTTATGGCAGTACAAAAAGACCCTAATGTCATTAATAAGATCATTACTTTACCTGGTTAATGGTGATGTATTCTGACAGTGAGTCTTTAAGTTGCTCAATGATAAAATCCCTCTGAGAGAAAAGCATCAAAATTATTCTAGACTTTAAAGTTATATTTTAATATAAAAATTGCCCCTGAGCTTTTTACTCCTACCTTCTCAGAACAAAAGTCTAAGGTCAGCTCATAAACACTGTTGTTTTGTTGTTTATAGATTTTAATGAGTATTGTAGTTGTGTATTTTTTAGTGTTTAATAACATCAGCTGCTTTTAGATTTTTATTATCAGTGATTTTCTTAAACAGGTGTTCTGTTCTCTCAGTGCATGAAAATGGGTTTAAATTCCTTTAAAAACTTTAAAACTTTAGAAACTTTATTAAACATTATACTGCTTATTTACACTAAACTGAACAAAAATCACACTGAATTAAAGTTACCTGATTTATGCTTTCATCTTTTTGTTCCAGATGAAGTCTGTTCTCCTCTAGTTGTTGCTAGTACATAAAATGTGAATTCTTTAATTTATTAAAGCATGCCCTCAATGGGATTTAATTTCTTTAATACCACAACCAATTTGCTAACCACTGCAAATATTTTAAATAATAAAAGCAGGTTTTAAACATTGTATTTTCCACTTGTAGCTTTATTAAATGTTGTGGAACAGCTGAAAAAAAGTGGTTCCCATGTTTGATCTGAACTGGTCCCATGTTTGATCCTGGCAACAGACAAGACAGGACCAAACTGCCCTTGAGAAAAAGAGCTACCACAAACACCTAACCACCCTAACCCACGTAACTGCTCCCTACTCTGGGCAAGTGCGTCGATTTCCCGCTAGTGTTCACTAGTGTGTTTCACTGTCTGGATTAGTTAAATATGGAGGTCACAGTGTAAAACTGTAAAATCCTGATAATGCCATAAACTATGAGACTATATGAAAACTATTTCTCAAACTATCAGAAATGATCTTCAAGACTTGAAGATTTGTGAAACAAACACATTCTAACTATGGATCAGAATTCAGAACTGAACAGCGCTAAACAGTAATAAATTATGTTTAAAACCATAAATACAGTACCTGTAAAGCTCTTAATACACAGCTGAGATTGGTGATCTCCTTCTCCTGCTCCTCTTTTTCCAGGTGAAAATTTGATGCCTATAATGAAAGATAATTTAATTTACACCAATGTAACAAATAAGATTAAACAAAAGTAAAAACAGAGAAGACAAACTATACACATACCTCATTAGTAAGTGCTTCTACCTGCTGCCTGAGTATTTCATTTTCGATTGCCTGTCACAAGTTCACAACAATACATTTTTTGTTTTTGATTTGTTCAGACGGGTCACTAAGCACAAAGCTGAGTAAGATATTTACAGGTTACATTCTGTTTTCTGTACGCACAAGTTCTTTGCGTCTGGCCTCAAGCGCATCGTAGATCTGATCTTTCTCTGTCTTCGCAGCTCGAATGTCCTCCAGTTCATTTAGAAGAGGCTGGACATTCTGAATCGACTGCCTCATGCTACACAACATACATTTGCATGTTTATCACTAGCAGAAAGTGTCTGAATAAAGCATTCTATTATTATTACTAATATTTTAAGAACCTTAACATCTTTACACATGAATATATTGATTATAGATTGTGATCAGGTTGACTCAGATGCAGCTGAAAATCACAGATTTATATAAAATATAAGTCTAAAAATATTGTTAAGGTGAACCTTTTCTGTAAGTAGATGTTTGTTTATCACTTGAAGGAGTGTTAATTTTATTTATGGTAGGAGTCTACATTGTCAGCACTTTATAACAGTCAGGTGTAACTTTAAGTTTTCTACCAGCTTCAGAACAGAGACGTGTGTTATTTGCCGTTAATATGACAAACTTTGTTTATTTTTTTTATTCCTGGTAAGATATGTATGGTGTATTAGAGTGTGCTCCTATATCTGTGGTGTCTACTACCTTTTGATTTGGTTCTTCAGCTCACTGTTCTCATTCTTGAGAAGCATGTTGCTGTCCTCTGCCATTTCAGCTGCTTTTTGCAGGTCGGTGTATAATGTTCTCAGGCAGCTGTTGGAGTGCAGAAGCTCAGCTTTATCTGTGCTCTTGTCTGAATTCCTGTGCAGTGCAAACAAATGTTACATGGGGGAGAAAGCATTTTTCTTTTTTATTTGTATATTACTAAATGAGAAAGCTCACTCACTCATTCTGCTGTTCATCTGGAGTGGAAGAGTCATACTCTTCCTCAAACTCCATCTTCTAGTAACAGCAGAATCTTATTGAGACATTAACACAATCATATATAGTAGTTTTATTATTCATTGTGTTTCATTATTCCACAATATTTCATACAGTTCTGTATATTTACACTTTATTAAAAACTGCAGTTAATGTTTTCTCAGCAAAAAAAAAGTCATGCTTAAGCAACACTTAATACAGGGGTGCACAGCTCTAGTCCTGAAGGGCATTGTCCAGCCTGGCTTGGAAGTTTCTCTAGTCCAGGGGTCAACAACCCAAATGTTAAGAAGAGCCATTTTGCTCTTTCAACAAAATCAAATCACCTTAGGAGCCACAACATTTTTATACCCAATGTTATAACACCATGTGTTAACGTCCTAATACAGACAAAAAAAAATACTATATAAATAAAAAGGCAAAAACTTAATTTGCGTTATGCTTTAGCTCAGCTATAGCAGTTTTACTCGCATCTCTGGCAGGATACTTTTCAGCAAAGAAAATTTCCATGCCAGTCTTTAGGGTTTAAACAATCTCAGTTTTTTCTGTCAATTTTAATAAGCAAATTAAGCATTTTAATTCATGTCTAAATATATCAGTATCACCTGTACATTTTAGTGCTTCACCTTTAAGCGAACCATTTGCCTACTGTACTAGCACATGTAGGAACGTGGCTTTCGCATTTAACCCATTCGTACAGTGAAACACACACCCTTTGGTAAACACTAGAGGACAGCTAACACGCTTGCTTGGAGTGGGGGAAGCCCCAAACCATGGTGCCTGGGAAGCAGTTGGGGAGGGGGGGGGGG
>JAOVVF010000026.1:501895-512782 GCA_028565595.1 Duopalatinus emarginatus
ACACACACACACACACACACACACTAATACTTATATTATATATCTTATTCTACTGCTAATGGTGCTTCAATGCTGTGGTTTAGTTGCCATTTTAAATTTTGTTTATGTGCATGAGGGCAGATTTTTTACAAGGGATTGGATGGTTTCAGACCAATCATTTGTCAAATGATCTGTTACTATAGAAACAATGGCATATTAGAATGACTGCATAAATATAAACCTGTGCAACTGTCAACGCTGCTGTATAGAAAACTAATCAACACTTGACGACCCCATCACAATCCAAAATTTGACAACCGACAAAAGCAATGAACCTTCAGAATCGCAGTGTCTGAAATCCAGACAACTTTTATATTCTTACTGTTTCATTTGGAACCCAATCCAGATTAAGTACATTAGAATTTTAAAGAAACTTCCTCAGAATTCCTCTGACTTCATTTCAGGTATTTATCATCTTGAGTCCAGTGAACTGATGATGGCTTTCATGGTGGTTTATTTAAAATGTAAAATGATTTTTTGAGTGTGTAAGTATTTGGACACCTACACATTACACCTATAGGATCTATAATGTCCCATTCTAAATCCATAAGCATTAATACAGAGTTGGTCCTCCCTTTGCACCTATAACACCTTCCACTCATCTTGGACTCTTCAGTAGATTTTGCAGTGTGTCTGTGGGACTCTTTGCCCATTTATCCAGAAGAGTATTTGTGAGTTTAAACATTGATACTGGATGAGGCAATGCAATCTTGCAATTGCCTGGCAATCTGGCTTGCAATCTTTGCTATGGTTCATCCTAAAAGTGTTTGATAGGGGTTGAGTTCAGGGCTTTGTGTAAGCAAGTCAGGTTTCTCCACACCCAACCATGCCTTTATGGACCTTACTTTGTGCACTGGAGCACAGTCATGTGGAGCAGAAAAGGGTCATCCCCCAACTGGTCCTACTAAGTTGGAAGCAGCCAATTGTCCAAAATGTGTTGGTATGATGAAGCATTAAGATTTTCTTTTACTGGAATTAAGGGGCCTAGACCAAGCCCTGAAAAACAACCCAAGAGTATTATCCCTTCTCCACCAAACTTTACAGCTGGCACAATGCAATCAGGAAGGTAACATTCTCCTGGCATTCATCAAACCAGACTCGTCTGTCATCAGACTGCCAGATAGAGACGTATGATTCGTCACTCCATCATTCAGAGTGCAGTGGTGGCACTTTACACCACTCTATCTGACACTTGGTATTGTGATATAAGATTTGCATGCCATGAAGCACAGTTTTTGTACTGATGTTAATGCCAGAGAAGTCTGCATAGCTTTTACACACTATACTCAGCACTCAGTGACCCGACTCTGTAACTTTACACGGTCTGCCACTTCATGGCTGAGTTGCTGTGGTTTCATTTTTTAATAATTCCACTCCTGGTTGATTGTGGAATATCTGGTATTTTACTGAGCTGATGTTTTGTAATAGTGGCACTTTGTTACAGTTCCACACTTGTATTCACTGAACTCTTTGACTGATACTTTTCCAAATGCCAGACTGCATGGCTAGGTGCCTCATTTTATGCACATGTGGAACTGAGACTGAATGAAACACCTGAATTTTATGATCAGTTGCTGTGTCTGAATACTTTTGTCCACTTTTTTTGAAGCCGCTATGTCAACAATGTAATATGTACACTGCTGTAATGTAATGCAATAATCCGTCTCACACTGATAACTTTTAACTTATCATAAATTAAAAAATGTCTTGTTTTTTTTTGTGGGTACCAAAACAACCAAAACAAAAATGAAATCCTCTTAATTTCAAAGAGTGAATCTCTGATCTCATCAGCACCACTCATCACACCGACCTAAACACCGGAATACACTGAAGAATCTTCCAACATGCTTTATCATATATATATTTTTAAAGTAAAGTCCAGCTCCTTTTATTCTTTCTTCTTTTTCTCCTCTCTCCACCTCTCTCCTCCTCTCTCTGTAATCCTTGTCTGTAATTCTGAGATCTGATTGGTCGGCCGGTGAGCCAAGAGGAAACCAATCACTGTGTCTCCTGCAGCCTGTTGATGATCCCATGGGACACGGCTTTTTGTTTTTAATTATCAAGGTGGTGTTTAAAACGAGCCTGAACCCTCACCAGAGGCACAAACAGCACCGGAGCCTGTGCAGAACCACTGCAGAACCACTGCAGAACCACAGAGCCACGTCGGCAGGTACAGCCTCAATCCAGAGGCGCAAAGTCTCCCTCACCTCTCACAGGTAAGTCGAGTCTCATGTTCCTGCATCATCTATGCTCAGCTTTAAATGTAAATCAATATTTAATATCTCTTATTATATATTAATGTCTTTAATATGTATAAACCCCAAACTGCACTTTCCTGCATTTCTTGTGTTTTTATAAATGATCTTATATTTATATTGTAATTCAAATAATTAATAAATTGTATATGATTTTTAAGTGTAAAAAATATGGAGGCAGATTGTCGGGTACAATTATAAACCAATATAATTAAGACTATGCTGAAAAATGAATTAAATCTGCACAGTTTTTACTGTATTAATCTGTTAAATTATAATCTCAATCAATATTTATAACAATATAATTATATAACATGATGAGACTATTTTAGGATCTTTGTAGAAGAACTGTTTATACCTGATGTTAAATTATAAATCGTGGCAACCCGGTTATTTTAAAGCATTTTATAAACTATTCACATTTTATTTCAAAGAATAGAAACAAATTTACTGCATTAAACAATTTTAAAACATGAATTTATATTTGTGCTCTGTTTAATTGGTCTAATAAAACTATTAGGAACTGATTAACCCTAAATCTCTCTGTGCATAAAATTGCAGTGGGTTTTTATTTATTTATTTTTCTTGTCTCCAGGAATCAAAAACTGAAAAATGGCTCGTCTGAAAAGATCAAATCTTTCTCAGATGTTTACAGGATTTTTGCTGACTACAGCAATATTAGCAGGTGAGATCAGAACTCTGAACCTCTATACACTAAAAATACTGAGGTACAAAATAAATACTTTCTTGTACTTAGAGGATTCACAAATCAGAGGCATAATATTGAACTTTAAAGGTACTTCTAAGCCTCTCGAGGATCTTTATAGTACCTTAACAAATACACTAAACATGGGTACAGGTAATGTTTACACTGAAAGCTACTGTATAGCATACAGCTTCAGCAGGTTCCTCTCTTTAGTACAAATCCAACTTCAACTTCAATCCAACAAACTTCCAACTTCAACTTCATAAGTATGTAAGATTAGAGAATTATTACTTAATGACCTGCAATGTGAGACTGATAAATATCATTCTGGGTTTTAAGGAGATAGGCTAAAACACATACAGTGAGATTAATAAAGAATAAAATAATAACGATAACTAATTAGGACAATCATCAGAAATGTTTCAGTAGATTGATGGGATTTTTTAAATTTAGAAATAAATCCTCATTTTAGTACAGTAACTTCAATAAACACACATCAGCAACTACAGGTCAATAAGCACATGTACGTAAGCACAGGTCAGTGTTGGACATAATTAATTCCAGACCAACTGCAGTATCTGATGCTTGAATACTTTTTTTTCTTCAATTTTTCTTAAATAGAATGAGAATCAGTACAAATCTATAAAAAGCTTTTTACACAATTTATTATTACTGAAATGTGCACAATAATTTTTAGTAAAACTAAATTAACATTTTTATTGAGATTTATGTTAAAATTACATTGTGTAGTAAAATGTAATTAAGCAGTAATCTGTTTATTATAAGTGCTCTTGCTCTACATTTATGAACGTTTGTTAGTAAGAAATATGACATTCAGGTAATTGTGCAGATGTATAAGATCATTAAACTCATTAAACACTAAAATTATGTTATTATCTTCAAGAAAAAACTCTCAGCAGGTGAAATCTATTAGTAAAAAAACTAGCATTAAATAATTCAATTTTATGGCAACCTCTATAAATGGGGCACAGTAACTGAATCAGATCAGTTTTAAGTTTAAAAATTAGTAAATGTTTTGAAAAAAGGATAAACTGTCTAATAATCATGTATTAATAATCCTATAATATAGGGGTATTAATACATGATTAATGCAATATATTAATCCTATTAATATAATATATTAATATCAGTCCTATCACTTACACACTCCTATCACATATACATTACAACTGATGTCCTATATCAGTGTCTGAAAAACTCCCTAAAATCTTCAGAGTCAGGGTTTTGGGTTCCTGTTAAACCAGTAAATGATTAATGAATAGCACCAGATGAAATCACAACTCATATATTTTCAAACCAGTGAGATGTTCATTATGTATCTGGTATTTGTAGATGAATTATGATGGCACCAGCAGACACGAAGGTCACAGAGGGTAAAGCTCCTCACTGCAATAAAAGCCAGAAAACTCAGAGATCCGGTGACACACTCTATATTTCTTCCAGAGATAATGAGAGCCGCCTGTGGCCATCACAGCTCCTGTTCTTTGTAGATTTTATAGCTTTTGCTCTAAAAGTCCCACTAAAGTGCAGTCTCCTGCTGATCCACCTAGAAAGTGCTGATGTGTTTGGTCTGAACATTAATCCCATACAGTGGCACCTGTACATTAACCACCCGCTCCTCCCTGAAACCATAAAATCACAGCCTGCTGCACCGTCGGCTATTACACCTCCGCTTACCTCAGCATTTTCTGCTTTACCTTTGACACATGCAACATCTGGTTCTTCTCCTTTTCTTCCTCCTCCTCTTTTACAGAGTTTCTCCTGGCTGTTCCGCTGACCCACCTCTCCACCGAACACGGTAACTGCTCCAATTTTTCAGATCTCTGGAAGTTCCCCTGTATAAGTGTGTTGTTTGTAGTCATGGAGTTTTCCTGTCTGATGCAGGTACAGAGACAATCAGTGCTGAGCTTCCTTCCAAGAGGTTTATCCGCAACCGGAGGAACATCAGCTGGTACAAACAACACTCTGATTTCTGGAACTGGTACAAGTTCTTCTCCGACTCTGGAAACCAGCAGGGAGTGAGTACCACCCCTCTGTCTAAAGACGAGAACACAAACCAGAGAACCAATCGGTTCTTTATGTTGTTGATTACACTCATTTAGAACAAACCCCTAAAGGTTCTTCACCCAGATCCTCTGTAGAACCTTATAACAAAAGGTTTTGTTAGTGAGTTCTAGAAAGACTAATTTGGTGCTCTGTAGTAAGTTCACACTAAGGTCCAGTCTAGCACTTTGAGGTTCTTTTTGGTTTTTTTTTCATCTGAAGCACGTTTTTAACACTTAACTACCCAAAGTAGTCTCAGATGTAATTTAACATAGCTGAATATTTGTTCTTGCTCTGGGTTGACTCTTAGGTTGCGGACCTCGACCGCTTGTACCTGGCCTACCTGCAAGACAAAAACCGTTCCGAAGCCCAGCGCTCTCACAAGCTTTACCTGCAGCATCTGGGCGAGATCTACAAGTCATGTGCCGAGACTGACAACCCAAAATCATGTGTGGCCTCTTACCTCAACAGGCCCAAGGCTGAGCCACAGAGACCGGCACCTGTTAAATCCTGTGATCCTTTCCGGGATCCAAAATGTCTCTATGCTTTGGGATATACTGCTTATCCGTATGTGGCCTCTGCCAAGGCGTCTGCTCCAGCTCCTCCATCTGCTCCTGCCCCGGCCTACATCCGAACCCCTGTGGTGAAGGAGCCAAGTTCTGGTCAGTATTATTATGCCCCCATGGCACAGTCTTTCCTGTCTGCTGAGCAGAAAGCCGAGCTGTTGCGTATATGTGGTGCTGAAGATGTCGAATGCCTGCAGTATCACTTCCGCGGTGCTTATGGCCACAAACCTGTCGGCATCCCAGCTCCATCCTACGCCCATCTGGGCTCCTCCGCTCAGAAGGTGCAGAAAGCCCCAGCTGGCGTGTACCTTCGCTATCCTAATTGTGACCCCCGTGTCGACCCATATTGTGCTTATGCTGCTGTAGCGGCTTCTCAGAAATCAGAGGCACCATCTCCTCCATCTGCCCTTGAGAGTTTCTGCAACCCACTGTATGAAGAGAACTGTAACCCGCTGACGGCTACCAGGTTCGGCAGCGCAGCAGCTCAATCCGAAGATCCCAGAGATGATGCAGCTGCTATGCAGGAGCTGCAAAACTCCCATACCAATCCCTTTGCCATGTTCCAGGATGCTGCTGCAGCTTCTTCTGCCATGCACAGGTTTCAATCTAGTTCACGCCAAAGTCCTCATCACCCTCAGCCACCCATTATAGAGGAGAACTCCCATTCATTTGGACCTCCAGGAAAGACCAAGGATGGATATGATTGCTTTATTGGCTACGATGAAGAGTGCTACCCAGTTGGAGCTCAGAATGTCCCCAGAATAGTCCCACAAAGGCAGATTCCTCATTCTGTGGACAGCTACGAACCCCACGTTAATGCAGATGGCTCCAGAAAGGGTGTGATTGAACCTGACCCTCACTGCGACCCAGAGTATGACAGAAATTGCCGTCTGCGTCGCTATGAGCCTGAGGCTGAGGAACCAGAGGGGCACACTTCCCACAAGGAGGAACGCGAGGAACACAGAGAGGAACCTGTTCACCATGAGGAACAGAGGGAGGAGGTTTACCCTGAACAGCAGCCAGACACAAACAACCAGGGCTACGACCAGCAGCAGTATGACCGTTATATGAGCGGCCAAGAGGATCCATACGCCTCTTACGATCAGCCAACTCAAGGTTCCATCAACTTTCAGGAGATCCTGAAGGCATATGCAAGTCGCTTTCCAAATCAGGAGAACCATCGTGCCTACACGGGAGACTACAAGAAAAAGTAGGAAGCTGGAAAAAGCAGACGATTAGACAAATGGGACAGTGTGTGAGCTGTGAACGATGTTCGCTGATCGAGATATTCACATCAGGCATAAAAATATAAAAATGACAGAGAAGCAGATCTTCAGCTCACATGGTAAAAGGTGTGACAGGATTTTATCTCATTATCTTAAGGATCAATTTTATCAGTTTAATTCTTTTAGATGGTTTAGAGAAGATTCCTGGTGCAGCGTCTTGACTAATGGATCATCTGAATCTTTTGATATCACTTATATGTTGATACATTTTATTACACTTTTAAAAGGTGGTAGAACATGAAAAGGTATCTGAATAAACAGCAACCTTTTTTTTTTCCCTTTTTTTCCTTTTTTTTTTGCTTTCCTGCAACAATAAATGATAAATGGATGTCTGAGAAATGATGTCCAGAGGAATATTTAATATCTTTTCCAAAACTGTGCCTTTTCTCTCATTTAATGTTTTTTTAAAAAAATGTGTTTATATGGAACATTTCTCTTTGAATGTCTTGAATAAAATGCTTTTAAGTAAAATACTAAATTGGTGATGTGTCTGATTAATAAAAAATAAAAATGTCAGAAAATAAAATGTCCCATAGAATATATGTACAAAATAAAAATAAAATAAAATAAATAATAATAATAAATAATAATAAAGTACTCTAAAATTTTGAAATTTTATAAATATACAGATACACTGCTTTTATTAGTAAGAAGACTGACGCCTAACAAGTTCGGAGTTAAAATAAAACAGATTTTCTGTCCTGGAATTAATTAGGAGGTGTTTTTGGGTCTAGAAGCAAGATTAAACAGGCTTTTTAGGACCACCAACATTTTAAATTCTGACATTTAACATATTATAAAAACTCCATGTCACAACATTTTAACACACTATTAATCATTAATACAAGAAAGCACTTGTAGACAATTGTTTAGTCTCACACACTGTATAGAAATGAAATAACGTGAAACTGAAGTGAAACACACACACACACACACACACACACACACACACACACACACACACACACACACACACACACACACACACACACTAGAGGGCACTTGTCTGGAGCGGTAGGCAACGTCTATCTACAGGGTCCAGAAAGCAGATGTTATGTGCCTTAAGGGCACCACAGTCATGTCTTGTCAGTATGAGGGATGAAACCAGCAAGAAGAGGTAAAGGCTGCCTCTGGAATATGTAATTATAAAATCAGTGTGAAACCTTCTGAGTCGTTGCCCTGTGCTGGTGTGTCATGTTTGTCTCCTGACTGCACTGTCATGTGTGTTTTTTTGTTTTTTAAACAGAACATCACGTCATAATAGATAATTCTTACCTCACCGTCACCAGCCTTGAGCTAGTTCAGTGTTTATCTTTCAGTTAGTTCATGTGCCGTCGTTTAACTTAAATGTAAAGTGATTTTCACTGTCACCCAGAACCTTCATCAATAACTTTTAAACTCTTAAACATTCTTTAAATGTAAATATTTCTGTATGTGTCTGTAGGAGAAACTACCAATTTTCACTAGACAACTATGAGAAATTTTCAGTGACCTGTTTTTTTATGGAAAAAAAATTACATAGCCTCTTTAGGGGTGCCAATATTTTGGTGTTATATGTGGCCATGTTATTGACTTTAGCAGCCTGTTATTATGATTCATATTTAAAGCACAATGTCAGAATTCTGAACTGTAATTACTGTGTGTGTGTGTGTGTGTGTGTGTGTGTGTGTGTGTGTGTGTGTGTGTAGGGTTATGTGAAGTATCAGGACACTTGCCATATTCCGTCAGGTCAAATTTAGACTTGTCAGGGCAAAAAAAACCTGTCCTACTTTTTCTTAAATGTTGGTTTACAGATACCATTATGTCTATAGAAAGTCTAAACATATTGAAGCCAACATGTGTGTGTGTGTGTGTGTGTGTTTGTGAATTAAGCATAGAACCAGTGATATTTAACAGATGTGTCCCTGTACATATATATTATATTCTTCTGCTTCTGTATTTCTGTCCTTCATCTCAGAATCTTCCTTCAATCCTTCAGTGTGTAACTATAAAACCTTTCTGATCCCTACACCAGGCCCAGATCCACAGATGTCTCCATTTCAGAAAAACAACTCTTACCCCTGGACAGATTGAAACAGTGTTAGTGTTGAAGTTTAAAAACCTCTGAAGATAAGCAGAGAAGAAAACTGTAATTAAATAATGAGCCTGCAGCAGCAAAAGAAACGATGACAAATTTCCGACACTTGGTTTTTCAAGATGATAATCTTCTGTAATCAGTTTTAGGCTGCTTATTGGGATGGTTTTGAGATGGTGGTGAAAATGAGGTTACTGCTATTCTGGACAACACATCCCACAACCCTCTCCATGACCTGCCGGTCAGACAGCGGAGCACTTTCAGGACCAGACTCATTCAGCTCTGCTGTAGTAAGGACAGGAGACCACTTCACTGACCAGCACCTCTTCACTGTGCTGGGACATAATTATATAATAAACCACTTCTGGGATCGTCTCATTAAGCACCAGAGGACACTTTTTTTCACCTCTCTACTCGTATCCCTGTGCAATGACACATATTAACATATTACATATATTATAGACCGACCTACCTACCTACCTACCTACCTACCTATTTTCTATCTGTCTGTCTGTCTGTCTATCTATCTATCTACACCTTTAAAATATATCAGTTTTGGTTCCTTAATGCTAACTTTCAGAAATGGGGTAAATAATCCATCAAATACATTCTCTATCTTCAGCTGTGTAATTATTTGGTAAAATAATATAAATTAATATACAAAAGAAAAAAAAACAAATAATATCTAATGGCAGATGGAAGGACATTATGGATTCTATATTTATGACACGTGATTTATGCAGTTTAGTTTAATGTGACAATGAGACTAAATAAAAATTAAAATTCCTTCCAACAAAGTTATTGTTGAAACTTTAAAAAGTGATATATGACCTGCCAAAAATCCCATGTCCCATCACTTTTAGCAGGTCAATGAATAAAATATATGCCTGTAATAGTTTTCACATTGTTGTCTTCTCTCTTGTATGCAGAATCGTGGAATCAGGATGTAGTTCTCTGTCCGTCTTCTTATCTGTTGTAGTAAACCACTAGAGATAGGACAGGCTTCCCGTTTCCAGGAGCTGCAGGCGAACGAGTTACAGGCTCCGAGTCTCTCTTCGACTTGTTGCTGTCTGGATTACAGATGATGTCCTGATGTGGAGTTACAGTGGGACATTTAGCTCGTTTACATATCCTGAGTGATTTTGTGACCTTGGAGGAGTTTCTGTAGTTTGATCCTCGATCTGGAGACGTGCACATGAGCAGGTCTCTGAAGCACTTATAGAACTGACACGAAACAAACAGATAGGGTAGACAGGGTTGAAAAAGTGGTTTACATAATCATCAGTGAGCTGTCATCATCATCATCATCACCATCATCATCATGATCATCACCATCATCATCATCATCATCATTGTTGTTGTTGTAGTAAAAAATACATTTCAACAGGACATGTTCTCACACAGACATGCATTCAGGCTCCTCTAATAAAATACTGATTATACACTTTAATAACCCCATAACTGACTTTTAAAAGCCCTAATGGTTAAAGGATCATGTTGGATCCCACAAATATCCCACAAACCACAAATAAAAAAATGCACGCTATTAAAATCTCGTGTGAAAACGTAGTGAACTTAGTATACTCCCTAAACCCACGTATACATATAGTTAACTACATTTCCTCAAGAGACACCAAAACACAACTATTCCCTGTGTGTGAATGTGTGTGTGTGGGTGTGTGTGTGAATGTGTGTGTGTGAATGACTTCAAGAGAAATGATCCAGAAAGATAATTTTAGCACGTTGGTGCTTTTTAAATTGTGTGCTGCAGCCCCCAGGTGGATCATAAAGGTACTACAGGTGGCCTGTGATGGACCACAAAATAAATAAATAAATAAATAAATAAATAGATAGATAGATAGATAGATAGATAGATAGATAGATAGATAGATAGATA
>JAOVVF010000026.1:563558-577752 GCA_028565595.1 Duopalatinus emarginatus
ATTTAGTTTTTTGGTGCGCAAAACTTTTGATCCTATTTTGACGCCATAAACCTTCCCCATCATCCAGCTCTCACATGACTGATACCAACTGACGGAGAAGTCAAATGTTCTTCCTCCTTAGGATTCAAACTTACAATCTCTAAACAACAACATGATTTTTTCTGTTGCATCCCTGCACAGCATTAATGCTGCTTCATACTGGTTTAAATTATTATATATTAACATATTTACCACTACGCAAACATGTGGCGCCCTACAGATCAAAGCGCCCCCTGCTGGCCACATGTGTTGGCTGTAAGGGGACATTCAGTCATTCAGATGATAACAATGTGCACACAGCAAAACACTGAATGTTTACTTACATGCTAGCTAGCTAATTAGGACTCCTGCATGCGCGAATGAAAAGCTTGTTTCCTATAATATACCCTGACATACATAGACTGCAAACAAACACTGGTACATGGGGTTTGTTTAGCTGGCATCCCATGGGACCCCTGGGACATCTACAAAACTTTGACAGGTAAACGCTATGTGTGGCTCCTTTTTAATGAGTTGCACCAGAACTATGGGGTTCATTGCCTATGGAATATTTCCGGAGGCTTGTGGAGCCCACGCCCCATAAGGGAGGTACCAAGTGTTAGATTTGTGTACCATTTTTTTACTGGAACATCACTGTGTATAAGGTTTTTTTGAAAACAAATAATTGAATATTGTATTTCAAGTCTCTGATTAGGGCCCCAGACATAACTTTGTTTGGTGCCTTAGAAATGCTAAATCTGTTGATAATGCAGTAAAACACACTCAGAACCGCAGGCTGGTGTTTCAGTCTGAAGAGCTCCAGGTCGTGTGTCCTCTGCTGGAGAGTCTGTCTCAGAACCTGCTGATATTCTTTCTCCTTCTGTACCAATTCCTCCAGCAGCCTGAACCATGAGACAAGGACAAATTCAGGACAAGTTCAGAGGAAAACGTTACTTTACTAAATGTTACTAATGTCATGAAAAAAATAAATACACTGTAGTTTATTACACAGTTGGACATTTGTTCTGAGTTTTAATATGGCAGAATTGCAAAGATAACATAAGAAAGTGATAAATATATAAAAAATAAATATATTTAAAAAAATATATACATTCTACATATATACAATTTACATTACACTAAAGTGCCAGAAAAACTGGTTCATGCTGTAAAAATAACCATAATAATTCCATAATGCTATAAGGTTTGTTCAGCTGGAATTCCATGAGACCCCTGGTACACCAGTTCATGTCCTACATTCATTCTGATGGGTTTGGCCATATTCAACAGGACAGTGCACCACCATACACATCTGCTGTCAAATTGCTAAAGTATGGCTAGAAGATTAAGAGGCCCCAGATCTCAATGTTATCGAACACATCTGCGACGCCATGCAACGTGTTGCAGAACACAGAAATCCTACACCTCGGAATATTTATTTATTTATTTGGTTTTTAACGTCACTTTACACATGAATTGTGTTATACATGGCATGAGCTGTATTGTGATAAAAAATTTTTTTCTTTTTCCTATTTATCCATTTATATTTCCACTTTTATTTTAGTTCTTGCCAGAAAGTTTAGGATTATACTGTGTGCTTTACTGTCGGCTGTGGTTGACATTTTTTCACATGTCGGTGAATTGCCCCCTTTTATTAAAAATGGATGTGTGAGTTTCGTGTGACCTATTCAGCATCTCGTGTATTACTTGGTCCACTCGTTTTCCATGGTGTTCTTGGCTTACTGCTGATGAGTGGATGTATCTGGGGCAGTTTGTTTGTCGTCTGTGTGTCCCACATAGTTTCACCTCGGAATACAACAGAATTGTGGAGCGTCCTGCAGGAACTACAGTGTTCATTGTCTACAGAATATTTCTTCAAGCTTGTGGAATCCCTGCCATCAGGGGAACTTCCCATATTTTAGACTGGTGTACCATTTTTTCTGGCACTTCAGTGTACTTAATTAGAATATTAATAAAACGTGCAACCATGTGCCACTTGACTATATAAATCTTCCATCTCAGCTTAGCGTTCGCTTTTCTCCTGTTCACATCCCTGTGACTCTGTTATTATAATAACAATAACGTGTCAGGTGCATTAATTAATTATATATAAACCTGTGCTTTGCAGCTGCTCTGCTGTCAGATCTGCTGTTACAGAAGACTAATTAATCACAATGACACAGATACCTGCGCGTACCTGCTGGTCTCCTGTTTGAGGCGTGTGAGCTGAGCTCCGAGCGGGTGCTGAGGCCGCTGGGAATCATGGGAAATGACAGAGCTCAGAGTGCTGACCCCTGAGGTGAGGCCTGTGTCCTCCGGAGCGACGTTCTCCACGGCACCGAACTCTCCGTCCTCCTCCACATCCACATCGTCAGCGTCTTTCTCGGCTCCTTCGCTCTCGGATGCCGGGCCGAAGTGTGTCTGCAGCTCTGGAGCAGGCATAGGAGATGAAAGATCGACCTTACAGACATACACACTTTTAACTCCACACACTGACCCTTAATGACGGAATTAATATCCGAATTTATATACCATACCTGGAATTAATATTGTGACTGCAGCCTGGACGGCCCGTCTGATGATGTTGTCCATGGCAAACATCCAGTGGGGTTTGATATGATGGTTCCTCAGAACTTTATTCACCTTCAACACACACCGCAGATGTTTACGTTGGACCTTCTGTCCTGAGGACAAGATCTAATCTGGGTTTAATCAGCATGTTTTCAGGTTCGGGTGCTGGTTAATTAGCCTCGGACTAGCCTTTAGTCTCGGTTTACAAATTATACCAGACACCTAATCGTGCTTCCAAGACATCCATAGTGAAGAGTCGGAAACCTGAACACACCTGCTGATCTCAACCACCTGCTGATGTGTGTACAAGTGTTTAATTAGAACACACACCAGTCTGAGTGAATATTCATCATCTTAAATCATCAACTTTATCGTCTTCGCTGTCTTAACCTTCATTATCATCATCATCATCATCATCTTCTTCATCACATACACACTGATGGACTATGACAGATTTTATATATCATAATCAGATGATACACTAAAACAACACAATGTGGTTCTGGACACACAATTTAGAGAAGAGGCACAGCCACCAGAGGGCGCTGTGGCTCCAGAATTGCTGAATAGGCAAGAACATCAGCACATCATAATGTAAAAATAAGTTCAGAAAACACACACTCACACACACTCACACACTCACACACACACACACACACACAGCACTAAACACTGACCGAGTCCTGAAAGCCAAACAGAACCAGTTGGATCTGGTTGATGGAGGTGCTGTCAAAGTCTAGGTCCAGTTTAAGTTTGGAGATGGTGGAGGCCATGACGCGGCGCTCGGGAGAACGGATGAAGTCGCGTAGGATGCAGATGATCTGCTTGATGTGATCTACAGACAGCTTCAGCTCCTCCGTGCTGCCCTGAGACACACACACACACACACATACACGATTTAGATGTTTCCTTCACTATGGAACGCTCCTTCACCCTAGAACCCTCATCTCTCTCACCTGCATGTGGTTCTCCAGAAGGTTGGACGTGACCTTGTCCTGGTCCTCGTTTAGTACTTTGTAGAGAATCGCTCGTCTCTCGCTGTCTTTCTTCAGCAGGAAGAGTCCCGAGTCACTGTTCTCAGACGAGGCTGGAGAAGCCCGATCCTCTGACGTCGGACTTTCATCAGGAACACTGACAGAGAACACACACACTTATATTCAATCAGTGGAAACACATGGGTTCTAGATACAGATATGCAGTATACAACAGTTCACACACACTGTCAAAAGTATGTGCCCTCCCCCCCACTCCCAATAAAGTTCTTTTACTGACTAAATATATTTATATACATTTTTATAATTCCAAACACTTTTGGTGGTTTTTCCTGATTTTCTACCTTATTTAGACTGGTCCAATTTTCACCCATTGGACATTTCCTGTCATGCCCCAGCCACGAAACCAGGGAGGGTAAAAGCAATCACATGATTCCTCTGAGACTTGTGCAGCCAGCCAACGTTTATTTCTGACCTGCTGCTCATACAACATCAGGGACGTTCCACATCATTACATGTAAATATACACCGATCAGCCATAACATTAACACCATCTGCCACAGCTCTAACTAGTCAAGGCGTGGACTCCACAAGACCTCTGAATGCGTTCTGTGGTATTTGTGGCTCTTACACAGTCTAGCATTCACCGCTCAGGCATATCAGTGAGCCTCGGTTGCCCATGACCCTGTCGCTGGTTCACCAGGTGTCCCTCCTTGGATCACTTTTGGCGTGATGGAGATGCTCTGACCCTGTCTAAACATCACAATTTGGTCCTTGTCAAATGACTTGCCCATTTTTCCTGCTTTCAACACATCAACACTTGGGGAACTGATTGGTTACTTGCTGTGTAGTGTAAGTGTAATGGAATAATCAGTGTTATTCACATCACCGGTCAGTGTTTTGGTGGTTTTAATGTTACGGCTGATCAGTGTAAAAAAAAGTATTATAAAAAGTATGACGTGTTGTTAAAATTTTTTAACCCTGGTTTACACCAGTGCCAAAAAAATGGGTACAGACTAGCCTATGCAAAATACACAGGCTGGTGGTGGCTCCATAATGGAATGGGGTTTGTTTAGCTGGCATTCCATGGAAGTCTCCTTTAAGACGAGTTACACCAGGTCATGTCCCGCAAACATTCTGACGGGTTTGTCCTCTTCTAACAGGACAATGCACCACCGTACACGTCTAGAGATGCCAAATTATGGTTAGAGTAAGACTCGTCTGAGACACCAGATCTCAACATTATTGAACACATCTGAGATGCCACATGGTGGAACATAGAAATCCTACTGGAACAGACGCATTACAACAGAACTGTGGAGCGTTCTGCAGGACGTGTGGTGTTCGATACCTACAGAATATTCACACATGCCTTTTTCTGCCATTTGAGTGTAGTCAATGTTCACGTGTGACGTGAGGACGCAAAACACGATACACGCAAAAAACGTTATCTCCTAAAAATCATAGACTCATTTATTTCCCTAAGTGTGTATTAATGGATGTAACTAGTTATCTGTGTTATTTAACACACTGTTTAAGCTCATCAGTTTCCAGGCGACTGAAACGCAGCACTGAAGCTTTTAGCTCTTAATGAATTTATGATTTGTCCTCCTCACTTGACTAATCCTTCAAGATTCGCTTCCACGCAACCTTCATATGCATGTCCACGTTCCGCGCGTGTGTGTGTGTGTGTGTACACGTGTGTCAGGGTGGCGAGTTCAGATATTCATTCTACACAAAACTGCCGAGGTGTTTCATGCAGCATGAATATTTGTACCTGAGAGCTTTGATGACAAACATAAAACTGTGTGTGTGTGTGTGTGTGTGTGTGTGTGTGTGTGTGTGTGTGATCTCACTTGTTCCGTGACGCTTACAGCCTTAACGAACAGATGCATTAACAGGCTCATGGTTACACACACAGGTTTTCTGGATGAGTGCTGCTCAGAGGATGAGTAGTTTTGTGTGTGTGTGTGTGTGTGTGTGTGTGTATGCAGGTGTGTGTGTTTAAGGACGGATGTGAGCTGCTGGTTATAAAGCCATCAGGTGTGTGAGTTTTATGAGCGGCTGCAGAGGACCGGTTATAAAAAAAACCTCATTATCACATTAGTGCCAGGTCATGGAGCAGCGCCAACACACACACGCGCACACACACACACACCTACACACACCTGTCCTCTCATTCCCCAGTAGTGATCAAACAGTGTAACCATGGCGCTGCGGTGTGGGTGAGGCTCGGCACTGATGGGGATTTACAGCATCACTCAACACTTTTGCTTCATCAGGCTTCCAGACACAACTCCATCACACACACACACACACACACGCACACACACACACAGAGGCATGCCAGGACACACCGCTGCCAACCCAGAGACATCCCACATGCCTTAAACACTGAGGTGTGTGTTGGATTCACTGTTATGTCCCCTTTTAGCGTCCTGTGTATCCGTGTGCAAGCAGGTCATAAAAATAAATGGAAAATGGAAAATGCATTAAAGATAGTGTGTCCTGTTCCAGGGACAGATTCCTCCCTCATCACCGTCCTCCAGATCTCACCTGAGGAAGCTGGAGGTTACGGGTTTAATGAGGTTATCAGAGCCCGAACGCTGGTTTTTCTTGAAGAAAACGTCGTGTTTGGAGTCGCAGTCTGGAGACACGGAGCCCGGCTCACTGCTGCTGCTCCCGGTGGTCTCGGCCTGCAACTGTACGGGCATCGAGACGCTGCGGATATAATCTAACACACACACACACACACACACACACACACACACACACACACACACACACACACACAGGATAGATGACACTATATTAATCACTAAATATGTAATGTATAGCCGAGCAGTGAGACACAGACAAGCCACATCACTTCACACACACATGCAGGATAGTAAAGAAAAAAAAGGGATGGATTTAAAAGAAAAAAAAACCTGTTTACACAAAAATCATTTCTGAAAAAAAGTCCAGAAGTAACCGGAACTACTTTTTACTGCACACTTCAGTGTTAAAAGCGATAAAGTGCTTACGTGGCCTAGTGGTTAGGAAACCGGTCTTGTGACCGGAAAGTCCCGGGTTCGATCCCCACCCAGGGCAAGACACGACTGAGGTGCCCTTTAGCAAGGCACCTAACTCCCCCAACTGCTCCCCGCGCGCAGTGGTTTGGTGCTGCCCCCCGCTCTGGGCAAGTGTGTTCACTGCCCCCTAGTGTTCACTTGTGTGTCTCTGTTTCACTGCACGGATGGGTTAAATGCAGAGGTCACATTCCTCTGTGCAAAAACAGTAGGCAAATAGTTCACTTTCATCATGAGTTTTATACTCACTTCTTTATTGTTTACATCTGAGGGCACAACATGTGACCAGGAAAGGAGTCTTATGCATTGATACAGGATTGATAAATCATAACAAAATCTGCCTGTGTGTTCAAGACAGTAATGATAGAGCCAAGGATAGACATTTAAGATGCCTTTAAAAACATCAAGCTTTTAAGACAGAAGTGGATGTCCATGTTTGGGAACACTAACATACGTGGATAAATGTTTTCCCTGAACAAGACTCACTGCCTTAGACGCCCATCATCACTGAGCTTCTGAGTAAACAGATTTTTTTCCTACCCAGTGCATGGAAATGACACACACACAGATACACACACAGATACACAGACAGCGATTATACAGAGATTACGATACAAAGTGACAACACTACAAAGGTCACATGGTATTTTGATACAAGTATTTAAAAAAGCACAAACTCCGGACCGACACAAACCTTGCCACACTGATACCGAGCGCAGGTGCGTCAAACGCAGACGTCCGTCAGAGGCAGAGACACAAAAACACATGCAGTTAGTAAAATTCAGTCTCAGTGATACGTGTGTGTGTGTGTGTGTGTGTGTGTGTGTGTGTGTGTGTGTGAAAGAGAAAACCCGTGTGGCAGATTATTAAGTCAGATTAATAAGGGGAATTTCTACCAACTGAACACTGATGGTTTTATTTTATACCATGAAGCAGGATTTCTGTTTGGACAGGACGTCTCTCTCTCTCTGTGTGTGTGTGTGTGTGTGTGTGTGTATTATATATAAGTACAGCCACTCAACGTGGCATTGATTCCACAAGGGAACAGTAGACGTCTGGAGGGAGGTTCAGCCATGCCGTCTGGATATTCACCCACAGCTCAGTGGTATTTGTAGGTTCAGGTTCTCAGGTGTGAATGGACCTCTCCACTACATCCCATAAATCCTTAATTGGGATCATGTTGGTGAACATGCAGGCCATTCATCAGAACTTTCAGAACCAGAATGCTTCTCAAAATAATTCTAGACAACTTGGGCTGGTTGCATGGTGTGTTATCCTGTTGGAATATCCCACCACTGATTAAAGTACATGTCCATGAAGGGTGAGCATGAAATGGTCACAAATCAGTGACATTTTTAGATGGACCAGTGGACCAAACCATGCAATGAGAACACACCTCGCACAAGCATGAAACCATCACCAGCCTGCACAGTGCCTTGTTAACAACTGGGGTTAATGGAGTCTGTGCTACGCACAAAACCCTACGATCAGCCTGAAACAATTGATACGGTGACTCATCAAACCGTGTCACATGTTAACAGTCCTCTAGGGTACAGATAGGACCTCACTAGTCCAGTGTGGAGGCCTTCTAGTGGGTCGCTTGCCTCTATATCCTATGGACGGTAATGAAAAGTCACACTGACCTGTGGGATGTACATGTGGGGCCTCCTGCATTAAATGTGTACGTGACACTGTGGATCGAGAAATGGCTGGACAACTTCAGAAATAAAATGTCCCATCCACCTGACACACACTAACATGACTCGTTCATGCTCCGATAATTCACGTCGCCTTGACATGAGCACGTTGGCCAGTGTTCAGCCTCACCCACAAGATAACACCTTACAACTTATGCAGGTGTGGGCGTTCCCAGGCCGTCCCCTGAGCTAACGCCACTGCATCTTCTATTTACATACTTTCCCACGACTTTTTAGTGTGTTTATGTGTATGTACAGATCAAAATGTGGTCTAAATGTGTGTATTAATTTAATAAAGTTTATATTAATGCTTTAACTGTAATATGATATTTACAGTAACAGATCATTTACCAGTGGACGATTTACCATATTTATAATTATATATTATAAATATAATAAGTGTGTGTAATTGTTGATGCTGTGAAGTTGAGTCACAGCTCCTGGCATCTGTGTCAGTGTGGAAAACAGGAAATAGTAATGAATAGGAAAAGAATTCCCATTCTTTCATTTTCTCTCTGGCAGAATCATAGACAGGGTTATAGCAGCCCAGGCATGTGTGTGTGTGTGTGTGTGTGTGTGTGTGTGTGTGTGTGTGTGTGTGTGTGTGTGAGTGTGTCTGTGTGTTTTAGACAATGCAGCTCCTTCCACCTCAGGCATTTTGGTGGGGTTTATCCAGACTCTCACACGACTCTCAAATGGGATAAAATCCGTTTCCCCTCTTCAGACACATGAAAGATCCTGGTTCACATACCTGATGGTTTGAAAGCGATCTTGTTCTTCTTGCCCTTGATGTTGTGGCGTAAGAACTGGTCCTTAAGCAGGTCCCCGGCCGTCGCTCTCTTGCTGGGATCGGGTTCGAAACAGCGCAGGATAAAAGATTTGGCCTCGGACGAGAGTGATTCGGGAATCTCGGGGTGGATTTTAAACATTCCGACCTGGACAATAAATCAGCCTAGGATACTGAGATGATGCCATGACATGAATGACTTGTTTATTAAATCTATAATTATAATACAGTAGCAGAAGTCTATGAGGTTTAGTTTTGGTAATTTTGTAATTATAAATCATTGTAGAAGGGGGAGGAGTTGAGGGGCGGAGTCATATTTATATGTAAAATATGTGCAGTGTAGTTTATTTTTATTATCACGTGTAATGTCTACATGTGACTGTCTTTATGTATGTGAATGTCTTACTTTTGCAACCACTAAATAAATTAATAAATAGAAACTTCCTTGTGATGTTATATTGGGGTGTTTACCTTAAACATGGCTGCCTGCGGTTCTCCCAGCTCATGAAACGGAGGTTTCCCAGTCGCCATCTCGATAATCGTACAGCCGAGAGACCAGATATCAGCCGGAGCGCCGTAACCCCGAGGACCTTTATCAATAATCTCAGGGGCCATGTACTGAAGAGTCCCTAAAAATACAACACACACGTCATCAACATTAACATCATCATTAACATGAGCATCATAAACAAACTGAGAACATGTAGAGAAACTCCTCTGTGAATCCAGTGCAGTCTGGAATGTGGAGGGAGGAGGAGAGGAAGGAGGACAACAGGAGGGAGGAGAGGAATAAAGTGCACCTGCTCTGACTCCATCATTCAGTAATTAAACACAAACACACTCCTGTCTGGAGTGTAATTACTTCTCCTGTTACAGAACATGAGAGGAACATCTCACCGAGCCTCACAACCCTCACACTGTTTCACCACACCATGTTCCTATTAAAAGATCTTTCAATTATCCAAGTTGTGTAAGTTAAAATATCTAGTAAACATATATGGTAATAATTATTAAATATATTTTTAATTATATGACTACAATAAACCACAAATGTCATTATTATACAGTAAACCTACTGGATATTTAGTTCATAACTTTAAGCTTGAATTTATTGTCTTCTGGCAGCAAAATAAAATAAAATAAATCATGCAAAAAGAAAATAAACTAAAACAGTCTGAATAACCTTATATTTTATTTGTAATTATCTTATAATAAAAATAAATAGAAAGATTTTCTAAATTCACAGATCAGCAAATGACTCCACAAAACCTGGCAACAGATCCTTCTGTGGATCTTCTGTGGGATCGGACCAGACAGTCCCAGCTGGAACAATAAACCTTGGGTTCACTGTCGCTGGTTGTCCTTCCTTGGACCACGTTTCGAAGGTACTAACCTTTGTGTACTGGGACACACCCGACAAGACCTGCTGGTTTGGAGATGCTCTGGCTATTACAATAATCTAAACAATCCTTATACTTTTATTTTGTACCTGCTTCCAACACATTAACTGTGCGAACTGTCAGTATATCCCACCCCTTGGATATACAGGAATTCCACCTTGAATTCTGGATTGGGATTGTGTTGTCATTAGGTGTTGATTAATTTTCTATAACAGCAGCTCTGACAATAGTGCCAGTTTATATTAATGGACCCTGTTCTCGTGTTTTAACGTTTCTATAGTAACAGTTCGGGACATGTACAGTACGCTCCATTTATAATAAACATACAAAAACATCCTTGTTATAGTGACTTCCTGAAATAAGGCAATGTTTATCTAAATTTATGAAAGGAGTCTCCAGTGTCAGTGCTTCACTTAGAGGTAAATGTAACTATAAACGGATATAATTCCAGCATGTGCGTTTTCATACAGAAAGAGACTCATGATGATGTATTTTTATGAAGTGACTCACCGGTGAAAGTCTCGGTGCAGGGGTTCACTCCGGCCAAACGCTTCGACGTGCCGAAGTCTGAGATCTTCAACACTCCGCTGTACGTGTTCACTAAGACGTTATCTCCCTGTAGAGGAAATACATCAACACCCATTAATAAAACTGGTTTACCAGAGTGTGGCACTGTAATATTAAAGGTTGACCTTTAACCCCTGACATATCTACCTTAATATCTCGATGGACGATCTGATTTTCATGCAAGTATCGCAAACCTTCCAGGATCTGACGGGTGTAGAAGATGATGGTGGCTTCTTTTAGAGGACCCCACTTCGACCGGAGCAACGCTGATAAACTACCTGTGTGTGTGTGTGTGTGTGTGAGTGAGTGTGTGAGAGTGTGTAAAGTTACAGGGTCAACCACCATCATCACAGAAACATACCACACATGTGCATAAACAAAAGATAGAAAGACATCAAATCATAAAAAATGTCTCTTTTTACATCCTCACCAATTTATTCAAAAGAAGATTTTGCTCATTGCTAAATTATTTCGCTAGTTTGCTTAGCATGAGAGTTCTGTGGCTAAAAAAATGACCAAATAACATGTCAGGCTGGTGGAGGCTCCATAATGGTATGGGGTTTGTTTAGCTGGCATTCCATGGGACCCCTGGTACAACAGATGAACACTAAGTGTGTCTTCTTTCTGATTAATTACTCCAGTTTATGTTCTGCATTTGTTCTGATGGGTTTGGCCTCTTCTAACACGACAATACACCTTTACACGTGTCTAGAGACGCCAAATTATGGTTAAAGGAACACTTATCTTTGGGGTTTGAGTCTGGGGTTTTGCCAACATGCTCAACGTTCTCAAACACATCTGGGAAAACCAGGGGTTCCTTGGAATGCCAGCTAAACAAACCCTACACCTGGATCGTCTGTACTGGTTTTCTATCACATCGATGTAATGTGTGTAGAATGTGTGTACAGGGTTCTTCTCCAAACCCTTTCTCAATAAAACACACTTTAGTTTCCTAAAAGACTTGCTGCCAGTACTCATTCCTGTTCAACGAGAGACGTCTATTCTCAACAGGAGGCAGCGTGAATGCGGTTGAAATTTAGAAACGAGCAATTTCCATCCAGGATTTTATTTTCAGACAATAAGCTGCCAGTGGGCTGTGAGCATAGGTTTAGGGTTCCAGATCTTCTACGGAAATAGAATATATATTTTACATAATCTACATATTATTCATTTTGATCCAGATATTATATTGTGATCATATCAGCGCTTGTACATTTTGAGGTTCACACACGTACCGCCGGGAACCTGTTCCATAAAGATCTTGATGTATCCATCCTCAGAGACGGAGCCCAGGTACTGTACAATGTTCCTGTGTTTGAGGTATTTGTGCAGGGCGATCTCCTCATGCAGCGGCTGTGAGTACCTGCACATGTTACACTCATCAGCAACCAACGCAGGACCAGCGTCATAACTCTGACCACACTGAGGTGCCTGTCTCACCTGCTGTCTCTCTCAGGAATCTCCTTAATGGCAATGCGCACCTGGTTGCTCAGGTCTCTTCCAGCATACACCACTCCGTACGTGCCCCGCCCGAGCACCACCCGGTCGCCGTTCTCATTGTAGTCATACTCGTACTGAAACACACGTGGAGTTCATGTTACTAATCCTAATGCAGGTGTTACATTTTACTCAACTCCTGTGTCATAGTAAATAAAAAAATCTGACTTTTTAAACTAATGTTGATTAACACTATTAATATTAATAATAATAATAATAATCAGAATATAGATCGCCTCACCTCCAGCGTATCTCCGTCCCCTTCCCCCTCCAGCTCCACCGCATTTCCTGATCCGTCTGAGATCAACTCCTTCACCATGGAGCAGAACCTGAAGAACATTGCTCACATCTCAACATCCAACATAAACTTCACGTACGAACAGTTTCACATCTGCATTGTGTCGAAGGTTTTTGATAATATATTTAATAATATATAGAAAATAATTAAATTATAAAATATTGTGTTTATTATTTAAAAATAATACAATATAATATATTGTTAATTGATATAAAAAAATTAAGATTTCAAAATATTTAATTTATTTTATTATTATTAAATAAAAAAATAATATTATTGTTACTGTATTTCTTTAATAGGAGGAAATTCCATTAGCACATACATTTATTTATTTAATAACATTTATTTGTTTGTTTTTCTGTAATCCAAGGCAAAAAAAAATTAAATAAAATAAAACGGAAAATTTAGATTTAGGCTTTTAATTTTTTTCATTTTTATATAATAATTATAATCAGGTTATGAATGTCTCATATTTGTCAAACATTTTTAAGAAGAATTCACTACATCTGTGTGATTTGTAGTGTCTGAGCAGCACAGTTGTGTGTGTGTTTGTGATTTATAGTGTCTGATCTGATCAGTACACGTGTGTGTGTGTGTGTGTGATTTGTAGTGTCTGATCTGATCAGTACACGTGTGTGTGTGTGTGTGATTTATAGTGTCTAATCTGACCAGTACACGTGTGTGTGTGTGTGTGTGTGTGTGATTTATAGTGTCTAATCTGACCAGTACACGTGTGTGTGTGTGTGTGTGTGTGATTTGTAGTGTCTGATCTGATCAGTACATGTGTGTGTGTGTGTGTGTGTGTGTGATTTATAGTGTCTGATCTGATCAGTACACGTGTGTGTGTGTGTGTGTGTGTGTGTGTGTGTGTGTGTGTGATTTGTAGTGTCTGATCTGATCAGTACAGGTGTGTGTGTGTTTGTGTTTGTGTGTATGTGTGTGGTTTGTAGTATCTGATCAGTACAGGTGTGTTTGTGTGTGTTTGTGTGTGTGATTTGTAGTGTCTGATCTGATCAGTACAGGTGTGTGTGTGTGTGTATGTGTGTGTGTGTGTGTGTGTGTGTGATTTGAAGTGTCTAATCTGACCTGCCACACTGTTCCTCTGTGGAGAAGTAGATCTGAAAATCATCTGAGTTGTCGTGGACGTACAGGAAGCAGCAGCGCTCATCAAACTTAGAAATGCTGAGGAGGAAACGCATGATGTCATTACACTCACACTCACACACACACACACACACACACACACACACACACACACCTGTACTGATCAGACACTACAAATCACACACACACACA
>JAOVVF010000026.1:583577-595343 GCA_028565595.1 Duopalatinus emarginatus
ACACACACACACACACACACACACTACAGCCACACACTACAGCCAGACACAACAGCCACTCAACTACACACACACACACACACACACACACACACACTACAGCCACACACTACAGCCAGACACAACAGCCACTCAACTACACACACACACGAACACATGCGCTCACACACATTCTCATTTTCTCTCATTCACACTCTTTCTCTTTGTCTCACACACTCTCTTTCACACACACACACATTTACACACACACACACACATACACATTCTCACGCATGCATGCACACACACACTTGCTCATGTCTGTTTGAGAAGAGAACGGCTGGTCTTCCGAGTCGCCTCTCGTTTCACAGTGACAGAGTGTTTGTGCATGACTGAGATTACAGGAATATTACAGAGCTGACATCAGACTCACATCTGATCACTGAGACAGAAGAGCTTCATAAAGAGACTTAATACAGGAGCTCAAGTCAAAGTGTGAATGCTGTAAACTCCTGATCGAAAAACTCTATTTTTATCTCCATCAAATCATCATCCTGTAAATACACACATTTATTTATCTTTAACGGCTTCCTGAACAAGATGGAGATCTCAGATCAGTTCATCAGCGCTGCTATTCAACTTTATCACAACCTCAAACAGCAAAACACCGATATTTTAACTTTTAGAATGAATAAAAATAATCAAAATGAACAGTCTCCATCCTCCATATTTGTTTTCTGGAGATATCGGCCAATAGCATTCGCTGACACCATCAGCCCTGATCCTGACCCCGCCCACAAACTGTCAAACCCAGCCCCTGTCAAAACTCAAGTCAAAAACTTCTCAAGCACAGAAACCAGTTAAAGGAAATGGACTTGTCATGTGAGAACAATTGTCAATTTCAAAAAAAAAAAAGAAAGAAAAAAAAAGAGAGTCTGAGAGTGCTCGTGCGTTTCACATTGGTGCGAGAGGGGTCTCTTACACATATTTATGTCTTTCTGATATTTATGTTTTTAAGCCTGTGCAAAATACACAGGCTGGTGGTGGCTTCATTACGGTACAGGATTTGTTTAACTGGCAGGCCATGGGACCCCTGGTACATCTACAAATGTCTCTGACAGGTGAACACTTATGTGTGTCTCCTTTCTGACAAATTACACCAGTTTATGTCCTGCATTCATTCTGATGGGTTTGTCCTCTTCCGAGGAACACTCATCTGGAGTTTGGGGTTTTGGCCGTTCACACCAAGTCAGGTAATTGAAAACAGAAATTCAACAGAATTTCAGAATACAACAGAACTGTGGACCATCGGCAGGAACAGTGCGTTGTTCATTGTGTTCATCCGTTAGGGACCTACCAAGTATTAGACTGGAGAACCAGTTTTTCCTGGCACTTCAGTGTATATTATGTAAATTCATGTAATTTGCAGGTGTGATGTTTGTAATGATCTGTATATGTAAACGCCACTGGGTGATGTGAGTGTGTGCTGCTCTGTGTATTAAAACGCCGCTGGGTAATGTGAGTGTGATGTGAGTGCGTTGTGAGTGCGTGATGACCTGTATATTTAAACACAGCTGGGTGATGAGTGTGTGATGATCTGTGTATGTGTACCAGGACGTGACGTGGATGTCTTTCAGCAGACTTGCAAATCGATCCACCAGCGGGACACACAGAGGTCCGAGCAGGTTGTCCCAGCTGGGCTGCATATACTCCGACGCCCGCCGCTGGGCCACATTCTCACAGCAGATGTACTCGTTGTTTGGTGTCATCACGTACGGGATGAAGTAATAATTCCCACTAGAGGCCTGAAGGAGGAGAATCAGACAGATGAATTAAAGAAAAAAAAATGAACCGAGACATCTTTTTAGGAAAGAAAGCTGAGTGGGTTAAAGGTCAAGTTCATCCAAACATGGTGAAGAAGCAGAAAGTGGGAGGGTCTGATTAATATTATGCAAATAGAATCAATGCACATGTAATTTCTCTTCATGATTAGTGTTAATAAACAGTCATGTGTGAATTGTTACACTGCTCTTTTTCCTCTTTAACAGTAGTGAGTGTTTTCTCTCCTACAGTAACACACTCACTCACTCACTGCCCTCTACCTACTTTATTCCTCAGACCCGAGCCTCGGTACTCAGGAGGTAACTGCACCCAGGGGAAACCCAGAGTAACGGGTCGTGAAGCCTACTCCAGATAACACACCAGAGTGAGAGGAAAGAGAGAAAAGAGAAAGAGATAGACAGAATAAATGAGAAATACAGGGATTACGACTACAAGAAGATGAGACAAAGAAACAGACAGAAGACAGATACAGAGGGAAGGATTTATTCAGTGTAGAAACAGACACAATTCAGACACTCACACACACACTCACTCATGCACAAGCACACACACACACACACACACACACACACACACACACACACGCTCAGACTCGCACCCTCTCTCTCCTTCATACACGTACACACACACACACACACACACACACACACACACACACACGAAACAGGTAAAGCAAGTGTCACTTTAAGTTATATTAGAATTATATTTATATTATATTATTATATTCCCTTCCCAAATATATGTTGGAAATATATTAAGAAAATAAAATAGATAGTAATATAAAAGTAGTATAAAAAATATAGAAATAGTAACAAATAAACAAATTAAATAAATCTTATCATCAAACGACTTTTGTGTTATTCAACCTTCACTGGCTGCTTTAATTGACCTTCACATCACTTTAGATTCTTTTACATTACATTAGAATTTTATAAACAGTGTCTAGCTATTTTATTTTATTATTATTATTCTTTTAAACCTGTCTTTTGGTGTCCAAATTGGTGGACGTGTCGGACAATGCGATTGACCTTACTCTCACCAGCCACCATCATCTATGTAATATATCAATGGGCAAACTCAGCGGTAGATGAGGGCGGAGTGAACAGCGACTCAGTCTTATTTAAAGCAACAGGCACTGAAACTGAGCGTTTGGAAAGAGCTGTTTTAAGACAGGGTGAAAAGACACCTGTAGTATTCGATCCATGTGATATTTTGACCAAAGAATGTCATTTCATTATGACCCTAGAGAACTGGAGCTGTTAGGAAATTGGTCTAATGTGTTTCTTCACTTCTGTCCGAAGGTCGTGTTTCGTACTGAGCAGCTGGAGCTGGTGGCTATTTAAAGACATTCACTAATCCAACAGACCTGCAGCCTGAACTGATCTGCTTCTGTTTTCAACTTGACACAGTGAGAAAAAGACAGCAAGTGGAGTCACAGAACACAATGTACGGAGAGGTTTACATGTAAGGAATAAAACCATGTATGTGTAAGGGTGTAAGGGTTTTTATTCCTTCCTACACCACAGCATCTCCCCAATGATTGCAAGTTTTATCTATTAAATTATATTTACTTTTTAATTAAAGTGACTTCCTGCATTCACTTATAATGCAGCTATGAACAGTCGTTCTCTCACCAATCTCTCTTTATTTTTTTAAAAAACGACACAACAGCGGAACCACAAAGAAGTGTACACTCCTCTGACTGCTATAAAGCACTGACACTGGAGACTCCTTCCATAAATGTCAAATAAACACACTTCTCCTTTTGCCATAACAACATTTCTGTGGAGCGTCCAATGTACACGTCCCTGTTAATGATCTGTTCCCATAGAAATGATATAAACTTGCAGTGTTATCCAGGCTGCTGTTATAGAAAATAAATCAACACCTGACAACCCAATCACAATTCAGATCTGAGAAGTAAGTTCTACATTACTCTGAACTCTACGTACAGTTAATGAATAAGCACTAGGAGGGACAGAGGAAGCAGCTCAGACTGTGTGCATGTGTGTGTGTGTGTGTATGTAGTTCACATGGTGTTTCAGCCTCGGAGGTTATTTTCACATGCTGTCACACAGCAATAAATAAAGCAAACTGTACATGATGTGACAATAAAGGGCCAGAAAAAGCTCAGAACACAGCGGGACGTCTCTGTTCAACAGCATGACGGAAGACACGGAATTAAATCACTCATCTCCTGTCAGATGATCTCGTTTTAAATCGATTTACATATTACAGTTTAAATTAAACTAATTATGTAAATTATATTTTAACTGAATTAAAAAAACACAGAGTTTAAACATTTAAGCTCGGAGGCTATAGAGGTTGATTCAGATTATTATTTTGATAAAAAGTCAATTTTTGTCAAATGCCTAATCTCATGTTGTGATATCTACTCTAGCTTCACGGTTCAAAGTTTAAGAAGAGTCATTTTGTCCTTTCAACAAAAATGAAACCACTTTGGGAGCAAAATTTTATATCCATATTATTGAACAAATGTTTTACCACTGTGGCTGTATGCCATTGTCTCTATATAGGCTAAAAATATAATAGAAAAAAATCTCTCTCAGTGATCGACTTTTGACAAGGCTGAAGTCAGACTTCAGTTTTTCCAGTCCACCTTAAATGGTGCAGTAGTTATACGGTGCCTCAGATGCTACTTAAGGTGGAACGGGACAATCTGATGAATAAGAAATTGACAGCTGTGACCTTTTAGAAAACCAGCTGGAGTGCTTGGTAAAATAAAAGTAAATAACTCTGTTTATTTATCTCTTCATTGTCAACGTTCGTCTTAAATCTTTTGCCTTTTTGTTAGGTGAGAATCTTGTCTGCACTGCTGCGTGAACAGAAGTTTATGTGCCAGTCTTCGGGGTTAAAAGTTTAAGCAGTGTTTAGCAGCGATTACTTAGCAGCGTTTAATAAACTTCAGTTTTTAAGAACATTTATTTTGTTAAATGTGTGTTAAATTTGTTCATCAGAGCTTCATTTTACTGTGAAGGTGTATTCCATTTTTTTACCTAAAAATCTAGTTTTGCTGTAAAGTTGCAAGAGAACAGTGAAAGACCTGCATGTGGCTCCGGAGCCGCGTGTTGCAGAGCCCTGCTTCAGACTAAACTAAACATGCAAATTATTAGAGGAAATAATTAGGACAATGTGGTACCTAGAAACCTGCGAATGCTGTGCGCTTTAGCTAACTTACCTAATTACTTTTAGTATGTGAATCAAAACTGTGGAGATGCAATTACTTTAACAATAGCTAATTTACTAGCATCTTGCTAACCCTTTATTTAATTTAGCTAACCTGAGCTAATAGGAATGGCTGTTAGTCCTGGTGGCATTTGCAAATTTGCATACGCATTCATTTTCATGTATCTTGGCATGATTAATGAGGGTAAAGATTGCAGAAAAACAAAGCAGATGATGCAGATCCACTACGATTTAATACTTACTGTGTTCTTCTGGGCCACCATATCCTTCAGAAAAGAAGAAAAAGAAGAAATTAGTGAATTACTTTTCATCATACATTACAGATCATACTATTGATCCTTGAATCTCAGGTTAACCCCCCCCCCCACCCCCAAGTTTAAGAACAAAGCGATCAAGGCTTTCAGATGCCTCTACATCCAAACCTTCTTAAGCAGGAGCAGATCCTTGATCACTGACTGATAGAAACGCTTCCATGAGCTGAAAATAACCTCCACAGTTCACTGAGATGTCAGGAATGTGTGTAACGAGCTACAGCCGGCCTTCCTGACTCACACACTCACTATAAACCCGAACACAGAGCTGAGCAAATCATAAAAAATCTGTCTAGACAACCACGGAAATAATACTCGGAATCTTTTAATGAAGCTGAGCTGATAACTAATGATGACGACTTACCCTTAGTGTTGGGCACTAGGGGGTGCTAAAGCTCTCAAACACTGCTTATCTGTACAACTTTCATGTGTAAAAATGAGGCATGGACTCCACAACAGATCCTATTAGGCATCTTATGCGAGATCAGACCAGACTGTTTAGCCTTCACACCCCGATGCACATCAGTAAGATTTGGACGTCCATAACCCTGTGGCTGGTTCAGTGATTGTCCTTCCTTTGGACCAATTATAGTAGGTACTAATTACAGGGACCCCACAAGACCTGATGTTTTGGAGATACTCTGATCCAGTCGTCTAGACATCACAATTTGGCCCATAGTCCCATAGATTCTTATGCTTGCCCATTTTTCCTGTTTCCAACACATCAACTGACGGTTTACTTGTTGCCTAACATATCCCACCCCCTGACAGTGTCCAGTGTAATACGATAATCAACGAACACAGATTAAATAATAATAATAATAATAAATAAATAAAATTATCATATATAATAATGTTTAATAATATTAAACTTTTTTTCCTTTTTTAAAAAAAATTATAACATTATTCTTGTATTTTTTTTAACATTAGCCCCAAAACAGTGCTGTCTTGAGTGTGTGTGTGTGTGTGTGTGTGTGTGTGTGTGTGTGTGTGTGTACCTTCAGAGACTGTGCAGTGTCGGGGTCGGTGTCGTGGTACAGGATGACGTTGTTGGCCATGTCGAAACTCTCACGAACTCCCAGATGATAAAATAGGGACGGCTGCCGGAACACATCACTCATATCCACCACCGCAATATCTGTAAACACAGAGTGTGTGTGTGTGTGTGTGTGTGTGTGTGTGTGTGTGTGTGTGTGTGTGTGTGTGCAGTGTAAAAACAGATGCACACCACTATTAGTCCATGCAACTCTCTACACACAAAATCCAAATGAATCTCTTCAGACAAATGACAAAAGAAATAACGATGGAAAGGGTAACCGTGAACAGTTTCCTGTTTCATTTTAGAAAATTATCAAGCAAATGACCCACTTAACTAATCATTAATCCGACTTTATAATCAGATCACACATAATTATCAGTGGCTCTGCAATCAGAATGACTTTACCGACATATGTAAAGACTTTTCTAGTCATTTTCTGGAGTTTCATTTAGCAAATTCAGGATCTCAACAACAGAAACACACACTTCCTGTATTACTGAGATAAGCAAAACCCAGGACAAGGATTAAAATTAGTTAGTAAATAAATACCAATATATACATTTTTATATAAAATGAATATTCAGTAACTTTCTCAAAAATTCATCACTACTCTTTAAATCGTCCGTTTTTCAGAGTCAATGCTTCAAAAAGATTTAAAACAGGCCCTGGTACGTCTACATACATCTCTGACAGGTGAGCGCCGTGTGCTCGTCTCCTTTCTGATGAATTATACATGTTCATGATCTGTATTCATTCTGATTGCTTTGGCCTCTTCTAACAGGACAATGCACCACCAGACATGTTTAGAGGAGCCAGATTGTGGTTAAAGGAACACTCATGTGAGTTTGGGGTTTTGCCTTTCACACCTAAGTCACCAGAAATCCTACACATCAGAATACAGCAGACTTGTGGACCGTTCTGCAGCAAGTGTGGAGTATGAAGAAATGGATTATGGATTTCATGCCCAGTGTGAAACCTATCAAATATTACACTGGTATACCAGTATAAAAGTTTTTCTGTGACTTATGTATACAGTCTCCAATCAGACTTAATTAGCTTAATTAAATTAGCTTATAATTAAGATCATTTCGATTCGTTATTTCTCAGACACATGTTCTGTTTTAAAGTGTCAGCCTGTCTCTGCATTAATCAGCAGAGAAAGGAACAATAACGCAGGTTTTATTTTTCCTCTCTGATGTCTTTATCACTCTCATTCTGACTCGATTAGCTTCAGCTGAAAACAATGTCTGACTGAATAAAAACTGAAACGGAGGATCTGCTCCTGAACCTGTGCTGATTCACACCTGTGAATCAGATAAAGTCATTTTCTTTGGTCTTCTATAACCTCCTGAGGATCCACATCTGGACTGGTTTCAGTTACAATTTATTAGGAAACATAAGTAATTGTTTTTTTATTAAACAACAGCTGGTTATTGAGGTTTTATAAAAAAAAATCATGACAAACAAGTCCAACCTATTTTTTGTTAAATTTTCCACCGAGCATGAAAATTTCAGCATCATTTCAGCAGAAGCGACTCTGATCTCTGGTATCTGATGTCTGACCTTCAGATGTTCCTAACGAACTCTATTAACTTTGGTTTTTATTAAAATCTTGGAACTGCAGAAACATTAAAAATTAAAGTGAACTGAAGAAATTCAAATTAAAGTTACACACGCACGGAAAAAACCACCACCATGATGCACTTTAACATTAGGGAGGATCAGCTGTGAGTCATTACAGCTGTGAATATTACAGACTATAATTATAAACATTATAGGATTTTATAAATGCATGAACAGTCTGTGATGTGCAGACCAGAGACGATTTCATCTGCATGAACATGGAATCACATGGAATTAAAATCTGTTGTCTGTTTCTATTCTGATTAAAACATCATCGTCCGTCTTCATGGAATAATTTTACTTTTATATGCAAATGATCACAACAATCAGATAAATAAGCAAATGAGCCCATGGAGACATGCAGTGAGCTACTTTTCCCTGGAAGGAAGTGCAACACTAAACGGTGATTTTCAGGAGAAGCGAGTTACACACGTGGGTGTGTTTGAATCACAGTGGGAAAATGAAGTGTCCCGTAAAGTGTGTGAGCTTCTCTGGAATTGAGCTTTAGGTAATACCACATTGTAGACATGCAGGTCAGGACAGGTAGACTCGCATACCATGCTGAACCAGTGGTGTATCCAAGCCTGGTGTAGAGTGGCGGTTAAATAGATATGGAACGCAGAAAGGGTCATATACACCTTAAAAGCTTCTTCTTTTTCTAATACACACATGTGCGTTTAATGTTCCTTATGAAACACATGATTAACTACCATAATCATGTCATTAAAACTAATCCTGTCTGCACCGTAAGACGTTTTTACACCTATCTGTTCAGCATGTGATTTTTGACGTGTTTATGTCCAATTTAAATCTCACCTGCATCGTAGAAGGTATCCAGCACTGTCGTCTCCCCGAAGTCCAGCCTGCCGAAGGTGACCGTGGTGAGGATGGCGCTCTCTGCATCGCAGGCTCGCTGCAGGCACTGTAACGCTCCGGACTCGGGGCTGTTCGCCGCCACTGCCTTCAGTCCATCATTCAACACGTACACGGCACGGAGACTCCGCTGTTTGGACACCAGACTCGGACTCGGGACATCCGATCTCTCTGCTGCTGTCACCGTTACGCTGGCTGCATGATCGCCACTTGCGTCCGCTGCTGCCTGGCTGGAGGCTTCCATCACTGTGCAAGAAGTCTGTATGTGTGTGTGTGTGTGTGTGTTTTTTTTTTCTTGGTTCTCTAGAAATTAAAGGACATACCAAACATATTGCACAGCAGCATTCAGACAGTTTTAATGAGAAGTTCACTTGCACTTCATTTGACTTTTCAGAGCATCGAATATGTTTATACGTGTTAATTATATGTATTAGAGATACTGAAGTGGCACAAAAACTAGTACAGGCGAACCAATTCAAAATATACAGGGTGGTGGTGGCACAATAGTGCTATGGGTTTGTTTAGCTGGTATTCTATGGGACCCCTGGTACACCTACAAACGTCTCTGACAGCTGTCTGACTTCCAAATGTCCTGCATTCATTCTGACATATTAGACTTTTTTCAACAGCACCTTTTCAAATGCACCACCACAAACATCAAGCCAAATTATGGTTAGAGGAACACTTGAGTTTGGGGTTCTGCCATTCACATCCAAGTCACCAGATCTGAACACAATTCGGACACATCTGGGATGTCATGCAATGTGCTGTGAAACACAGAAATCCTACACCTTGGAATAGAACAGAATTGTGGAGCGTTCTGCAAGTACAGTGTTTATTGTCTACAGAATATTTTACCAAGCTTAGCTACCAAGAATTAGACTAGTGAGCCAGGTTTTCTTGCACTTGCAAAAATATTCTTGCAGGAATATTTAACATGTCAGCTTATATTTCTGCAGCAGTAATTTAGGAGACGCATCCACAAAAGTAATATGTGAAGTGGTCTGGATTTTAAATGGCACTTTGTCCAGAAAAACCCACTTGGACATGGTTAATTAATATATATCTACTATAATAGTAATAAGTAATATACTATATATAATATATTTCCTGGACAAGGTGTCCACATGTATGTTGACTATATTTAAATGAGCACATATGATTTGCATGCCTGAACACAGTTTAAAATGAAACCAGTCATACAAGCTTAGGCACTTTGAACAATTTGGTTTTCCTTTTGACTTCTGCAGCCTGAAGGACACCAAAATGCTTCACTGGTCCTTTTGCAAAATTGTATGCAAAAAGTGTGTTCATGTGCATTATACTGTAATCTCCATGTGCATGTTTACTATACTGTAGTGTTCAGATGAGCCAGTGTTTAAGAACACACTGCATTTTTTGCATGTATGAACAGATCTTTAAAACTGAAAGGCAGAAATATGATCTTTTCTGCTAAAACACATTTTTATCAGTTAGGTTTAGAGTTTACTCTCAGCCTAACAAAAATGTGCATGAAATTATTACATACACTGAAGTGCCAAAATAACTGGTACAGCTGGAACCTATGCAAAATATGTAGACTGCTGGTGGCTCCATAATGGTATAGGGTTTGTTTGCCGGCATTCCAGGAGACACTCCCTGGTACATCGACAAACCTCACTGACAGGTAACTATACGTCTGACACCCGCTCATATTCTGCATTGATTCTGAGAGGTTTGGCATCTTCCAACAGGACAGTGCGCCCTCACACGTCTACAGACGCCAAATTATGGTTAGAGGAACACAGTGTTTGTCATTCTGCTATAATTCACCAGATCTCAACAATATCAAACACATCTGGGATGCCGTACAAGCTGCGGTGGAAAATAGAAATCCTACACCTTAGAATACAACAGAATCGTGGAGCGTTCTGCAGGAATATGGTGCTTATTAAATGCATAATATTTCCACAAGCTTGTGGAGTCCATGCCCTGTGTGGGACCTACCAAGTATTAGACTAGTGTACCAGTTTGTTTGTTTTTTTGCCACTTAAGTGTATTTTCTCTCTTTATACCTGAAATAGTTAAAGTGCTGATGCACATGTCCATCAGTTAGGTTTCATCACAGCACGAGTGGACCAGAGGAACTAAAGAACTCTCACTGGGTGTGGTTACCTGTCCTCTTAACGCGCGCGGCGTGCGCCTGGAGGTCCGGTGCGTGCGCTCGCGTCCCCGCAGCGCACAGTCCCCCTGTTCACCGACTCATCTCTCATCACTGTGTTTCAGATCCGATTCTCTGATCCGATCCCTTGATCCGATCCCATGTGTGGCACTGCACTGAGAACCGAACGGATACAGCGCATGGGATTGTGCAAGTAGTAGGAAGTGTGCGGCAATGCAATGACGCGCACTCATTCTCTCCGTCTCTCTCTCACTCACACACACACACACACACACACTGCGCTCCAGAACACAAAAGAAAAGTTTGTCATGCTTCATGCAAAATGTTCCCGAACCCCAAAAAGCACGTACCTGAATTTGCGGGTCCGTTTGCATGCGACTTTTCCTTTCTCTCTCTCACTCTCTCTCTCTCTCTCTCTCTCTTACTTCCCCTCTCTTCTCCTCCCTCTCCTGTCCTCACTGTGCGCGTACAGCAGCTAAATATAAAGCCTGTTTGGACACGTGCTCTGTCCTAGAAGTTTATTTCTGTCTCACCGGACCTCAAAGTTCACAAAAGACTGAAGAACCCTGAAAGCGCACAGGTGAACATGCCGAGGTAGAAACGCTGAGACTTAACACCACTCAGCTGCACGGGTGCTAAAAAGATGTGTGTGTATGTGTGTGTGTGTGTGTGTGTGAGAGAGAGAGAGAGAGAGAGAGAGAGAGAGAGAGAGAGAGAGAGAGAGAGAGAGA
>JAOVVF010000026.1:655912-661593 GCA_028565595.1 Duopalatinus emarginatus
TGTTTTCTTTTTGTGTTGTTAAAGCCAACCGGGAAGGTTGACTGATGTTTATTAGATATCCAGTTACTACTATTTTTTCTTATTAACTTAAAAAAAACATAAAATATTTTAGTTTATCATCCACTGAAGACTGGCTATTTGTTTTAAATAGGGTCGGTCCTGATACAGAACCTTGAGGAACACCGTATTTGACTGCTTTATGTCCCCAGATATCCTCATATCTGTGTTACCTTCTGGTTTTCCCCTGTACTTATTCTGTCATAGCTGGTCTCTGCTTGGTTTCCTCACCGTGTCCTTTTTTGGTAACCGTTACATAAAGAGCAGAACCTTCTATATTCTCTATATTCTCTATATTCTCTATATTCTCTATATTCTTTACCTCCCACACAGTCGAGTTACACATTACAATGGAGGCAGCAGAAGATATCAGTGATCCTGGTCTTTGGGATCTGGGATCAGACTCCTGTCTGGTCTCTGGACCTGTCTGATTTAACCTGATGTCCTGAGTCTCATTAACTAAGCATCAGTCGCTGCGTCTGAGGATGATAATGAACCCAGAACTGATGTATTCTTGAGTATAATGATCTGAACATGATGAACTCTTCTCAGCATGCTGAAGGGGTTTGTTTGTTTTTATTCTCAGCGTGTGATGATTTTAGAGCTTGTGTTAATTAGTTTCCTCTGCTTATCCAGCCTGGTGACAGCTTCACGAGGATTTTAGTCATGATTTTAATGCTGTGGTGTCAAACGCCGTCAGCTCGTCGATGTCACATGGCTCTGCTCTGCTGTGGCTTCCGGGGATGCCGCCTTCTCTTTCTACATGAGCTGTTTATTAAAGCATTTACACTGAGTGTGAAAAGCTCCAGGCTCCTGTTAACAGCTGATCATATATCTGACAGGTTTCTGTGGGATTTTAACTGATTTGTGGTCAGTAAAAATGAGTGTGTGGATCATTCAGGTCATTACAATTACACTCGCTGATGATGAAAGTGATCTGCTGAGATGTTTAATGTCTAATAACTGGGTAATAAATTCAGAATATTTCTGTGTAATGGATTTAAATAGTCACACACACATGAATCATCTCCATCTACTGAAGGTAAATACTGGAGTACTACAGTGTGGTGTGATTCCAACGCAAATGAATAACATTCACACAGACGAGTGTTGAATAATAATACTGGAGTATAATAATAATAATAATAATAATAATAATAATTATTATTATTATTATTATTATTATTATTATTATTATTATTATTATTATTATTATTATTATACTAATGATGATGATGATGATGATGATACTGCTAGTACCACTGTCAACACTACTAGTACTACTATTCTACTACTACTAATAACAACAACAACAACAACAATAATAATAATAATAATAATAATAATAATGGTGCTGATGCTGATGATGATGATGGTGATACTACTAGTACCACTGTCAACACTACTAGTACTACTACTACAACAATAATAATAATATATAATACTATAACAATAATGATGATGTTGATGATGATGATGATGGTGTTGGTGATACTACTACTAGTCCCACCATTGACACTACTACTACTACTACTACTACTACTAATAATAATAATAATAATAATTAATTGTTATTATAATAACAACAATAATAGTAATGATAATAATAGTGGTTATAATAATAATAATGATAATAATTAATAATAATAATAATAATAATAATAATAATAGTGGTTATAATAATAATAATGATAATAATAATAATAATAATACTGGTAGTAGTAGTAGTAATGATAATAATAATTGTAATTATAATAATAATTATAATAATAATGCTCAGATGATATAAACATTGCTCTTTAAATCAGAAGATTAAGATAAGATAATCTTAATTATAATCAGACATCAGACATCTGTACCTGTTGTTTGATTATAACCCAAAATGTAAGTGGCCTAAACCTAAAAGTTTTATTCATAAACTTTACTGCTTTACACTGGAGGCTCACATATGTAGAAATGTAAATAATGTCAGTATAGTGTGGGAATTGTTGTTCTGAATTATTATTATGTGTTCGAGTGTGTAAACTGCAGCTTATGCTGTGTAACACACTCAGGAAAGAGCAATCCACCCTCTTATGCATACACAAGCTCAGGGGTTGCTAGTGATTGGCCAGTGTTGCTGTGAATCATAGTGGAGGGTAATGGAGTATTGCTCCTCTAATTTAAACAGCATGGCCAGTTTTACTCTCTCGTCTTGACAAAGGTGAAAGTAGCAGCCTGGGTGAATAAACATCATAAATGTAAAAATAAACTCAACACAAGCATGACTACCCCCCACCCCCACCCCCAAACTTGCTTGAATGACTATTTAGCTGCATCTCCTCGGACCTCAGATCTGGTGAACGGCTCTAGTCATAACCAAACACTCTTCATATCTGTATGTGTATCAGTTGATATGTTTATCAGCTTCTTCCCAGTGATGTGATCGTTCACATTTATCGGTAGCAGTGGAACAATCACAGGTCTGATGATCTTGTCTGTTGCAAGATTAATTAAAATGTTCAGATCATTCCATACAGATGCTCAATACTACTGGCAGGTAAATTCAATAGGATAATAATAGAGTTCTAGATTTTTAGATTCTCATTGTTGTTAAAGTTTCTACATATGTGCAGCATTTTTGCTGAAAAGCTTTTTATTTCAGAAGAATGATTTTAATAATCTTAATTGTTAATTTTAAACGATCTGCCGAATACAACTTGAGCGCTTCATCCTGCAGTAAATGCTGCTGTTCTTACTGCTTACTTCTACAAATGTAGAAATTCATTTCTCTTTAATCTGGTTCATGTATGAACAGCACTGTTGCATGTTTGGTATCATATGAATGCTCTAATTTCCATTCATCATCCTGGATTTAAAAACTGAACAAATCAGCCAACTTGACAACTTCTGTCTCCATTTATTAACTCAGCAAGTACAGTGAAATGACATCAGAATACACAATGGTTCATTCTCCATAAATGCTGAGACTATTTGTTTCTTTTTTGCTTTATAAAAATGTTCATTCATTTGGAAAATATTACAATTTCATGCACAACAAACCATACAGAATAGTATAAAATAAATAAAGAAATAAATAATTAATTTTAAATAAAAGAGAAACAACACTGTGTTAGATGACATAATGGGAAAAAATGGAATGGAATAAAAATATCTTCAGGATTGGAAACGCAATAAACAATTATATGCTGATGTATTTAAAATTTCCGAAACATTCCATTATTATTATTATTATTATTATTATTATTTTTTTTTTATTATTATTATTATTATTATTATTATTATTATTATTATTCCTCCAAATGCACACTAGCATATCATTGTACGTAAGAAATTTTTATTTATAAAAAATATTAAATACAAATATTGACTTCAGTAAAAAGAAGGGGGTTTGGAAACAGGTGCAAACACCTGCATTGGCACAACGTTCATGCAAAATCAGTCACCAAGAGATGTTCCTATATACATGACGCCTAACATTAAAATAAACAGTAAAACCAAATAAACAAGATATCCTCCTCTCATCTTTTCTTTGTCTCTGTGTAAATTCAGAATGATTATTAGTATGTCTCCATGGCCTTTTAGATCTTTGCTGGATGCATTGGATGTAAACTTCATGATCAGCTGCTCGTAACCTGCTGTGTTTATGGGGATAATTATCATCATCATATTATTATCACATAATTACCATATCATTATCATATCATTATAATATTTTGTTAAAATGACACACCACACACTAGGACCAAACCTGTTTTCATGTGTGTTGGTAATGGTCATTATAAATATAATATCATTATAAATGAGCCCATGCTGCCTACAAGTGCATCTATATTTCTATGTCGGAAGTGTGTAATTAGGGCATGAAGCGGAAAACGGAAATGGGAATAAACAACACAGCATGGTGTTATGTAATCAACACCACAGCTAGCCTATAGCAAGCAATAAGAATTCTAAATGATGTTCAGGCTGCACTGTGACAGATACAGATGCCAAGCTGTACTTTTTTCCTGTTGCTTGTGCAATGATGTGGTTAACTGGATCTTAAGGAAACACTGATGCACCTTTAAAAGCTAAATCAAAGATGAACAATATGTAGCTTTGAAGGTACCATCTGACTGACTGGAAGTACAGTTTGGTACCTTTATTTCTAAGAGTGTACACTGTTCTAGTCTAACACATTAATACTGAAATATCGCTGAATAATTATACAGTTGAACTGTCATGCATTTTCCATGCACACAATGAATCATCAACTGTCTGCATTACATTTGTATGCACAATTAAAACTCAGTGTTGCGTTGTTTTTGTGAACACGTGACCCGTATTTATTCCTACGTAGTTATCTCCAACAGCACGTGAATGCGGCTACATCGATGAAACGTGGCACTAAGAACCGATACCGATGTCCGATACTGAATACTGATATCGTGATGACAGATGAATTCGGACCCGAGCAGGACTTCTTCTTCTCATCGCTGTTATGAAAGGTGGGTGGATTGATCTAGATGGGTTTGGTTTGGAGGATTATAAGCTAAACCAGCAGCTTGGAAAGAAAATTCCACTCTTTTTTCCTCTAAAACCCAAATCCTGCAGTCATGTCATGTCATGTCATTCATGTCAGTCCCTCATCATCTCTTCCTCAGTCCGATCTCAGCATCCTGATCCTCAGAGGCTTCTCAGTCGCTCCTCACTGCTTTACATGCGGTGCTTCAAACCGGTGATTAAATGTGTAAAAAGGTTCTTAGGCATCTGAAGGGGTTTACACACCGGGGGACGGTTTATCCGTCATACCTTTCAGCACCTCGTCTATTCGGTCGTCCTCAATCACCACTAAGAAAGAGAAGAAACAATGAGTATAATAATGATAGTAATAATAATAATAATAATAATAATAATAATAATAATAACGATAATTATTATTAGCGTTATTATTATTATTATTATTGTAGTTGTTGTTGTTGTTAATAACAATATTAATAATATCAGTAATAATAATAATAATAATAATAATAATAATAATAATAATAATAATAATAATAATAAAAACCAAACAAACAAATAAATAAATAAATACCATTTTCATTATTATAATCAACACAGTGCGCATTGTGCCATGAGAAACGCATTAGGTCAATTTTCCCTCTTTTTTTCTCTTTGACAATGACCCCAGTCCCCCTCTGGTCATCCCCCGGGCACTCACCGTGTTTTGCTCGTCCGATCTGTCCGAGTTTCGGCGGCCTTTTTGACTGCGACGCGCCAAAGAACGAGTTCGTGTCCTGCAGCCGGCAGCTGAACGACATTTGTCCGACCTCATCATCCGGCCCGAAGCCGTTCATCTTTCCCTCGCTGTAGGGCAAAACCTCGGACATGGCTAAGGACACGAGTGACAATGAAGAGCGAGAGAGAGAGAGACACAGAGGGAAAGAGAGAGACCCCTAAAATCGAGCACAGGTTCGGGTTCGGGCTGAGTGTAAACTCCAGCAGTGCGCGCGCTCTCTGCGAGTCCGGACTCAATGAGCTGTTATGGTAACAGTGAGAGTAAGAGAGAGAGAGAGAGAGAGAGAGAGAGAGAGAGAGAGAGAGAGAGAGAGAGTGTGTGTGTGTGAGAGAGAGAGAGAGAG
>JAOVVF010000026.1:725707-737566 GCA_028565595.1 Duopalatinus emarginatus
TTGTAATTGGATGTGGTGATGTTTAGTGTAGTTTGATGTGGTGATGTTTAGTGTAGTTTGATGTGGTGATGTTTAGTGTTGTAATTGGATGTGGTGATGTTTAGTATTGTAATTGGATGTGATGATGTTTAGTATTGTAATTGGATGTGGTGATGTTTAGTGTTGTAATTGGATGTGGTGATGTTTAGTATTGTAATTGGATGTGATGATGTTTAGTGTTGTAATTGGATGTGATGATGTTAAGTGTTTAGTGTAGTTGGATATTTCGTGTAGTTGGATGTGGTGATGCTTAGTGGTTTAGTTGGATGTGGTTATGTTTAGTGTTGTAGATGGATGTGGAGGTGTTCAGTGTTGTAGATGGATGTGGAGGTGTTTAATGGTGTAGTTGGATGTGGTGATATTTAGTGTTGTAGATGGATGTGGTGATGTCTTGGAGCTGTTAAATCCTTTGCAGTGACTCAGAATAAAGTGTGATTGGAGCTGTGTTTAGAAAACATACATTTGGGAGACACCATTAATCTCCTTCTGTAGTTGATGGAGGATTTAATTTTCCCTGTGTGTTGTTCCAGAGTCATAACCATAAATTCAACTCTCTGTCCTTAATTCATTCTCTAAGAGGCTCCCTAACAGTTCTCTCTCTCTCTCTCTTTCTCTCTCTCTCTCTCTCTCTCTCTCTTACTTTCTGGATATATAATCACTCTACCTATCTCTCTGTCAGTTAGTCTATCTATCTATCTATCTATCTATCTATCTATCTATCTATCTATCTATCTATCTATCTATTCATTTGTTTACTTATTCATTTATTGTTTACTCAATATCAGAAACGAAACTTAAAGTAAATTAATTGGTCATTTAGCTTTAATATAAAGCTCAAAAGCAGAACCAGGGTGTGTCCTTTAAACCTCTTTCTGCTTGGGGATTTATTCCTCATCATCTCTAAAGTTCGATTATCTGTCAGTGAGATTTTATCATCGTTTATTCAGTAAATATTTACAGCTTATTGGTCTCAGGTCAAATTTATGATTTGTAATCGATTATCTCTGTCTGTCTTCTGCAGCCCGTCACTCCCAAGAGCCCCACCAGCAGCTCAGCCACGCCCACCAGCACCATCAGCACACCCACTAAAAGAGACAGCTCAGCTCTTCATGATCTGTACATCCCACCCCCTCCACCTGAACCCTATACACCCAGGTGATCTTTGAGCCATTGCTGCTTTATGTTTTTTAGCACATCAATTCTCACGTACACACAGATTTTAGTAGGCTATATTCTGAAACCTTCTCATGGCCCCACCCATCTGTCATGTCCCCCACATGGCCCTGCCATTTAGATGTCTAATGTCTCCCACATTGGCCAACCCTTTAGATGTCTATTGTCTCCCACATAGCCCTGTCCTTTAGGCTCTTCGGGTTCACCACTCAGAACACTAAAAACTCCACATGGCCCCACCATTCACTTTTCTGAAACCTGTACAATGCCCCACCCTTTTAAATCTCTAATGTGTCTCCTCATGGCCATACCCCAATCTTTTTAAAGCTTTCAAATATCCTCAATGTCTTGAATCTCTAATGTCTGTCCTCATGGCTACATTCTACTTGAAGTTTCTACTGAAGTTTTCACATAGCTCAGCTTTCACTTTCGCTCTGTAAAAGCTCTGTATGACTCGGACTTCCTGACCCTGCTTAACTCTGTCCTCAGTTTCACTCTTTAGCTTTCTGAAATTACAAGTTAGTCACCACCTTTTAGTTCCTTAAGACCTTCACTTGGCTCCACCTCTTAACGCTCTTAAGTTCTCACTTGGCCCCGCCTCCTTAAAAACGTTATAAAAGTGAGATGCTTCAATGATGTTCTTGAGTCATAACTGTCTGCTTTTGTGTGTGTGTGTATGTGTGTATGTGTGTGTGTGTGTGTGTGTGTGTGTGTGTGTGTGTGTGTGTGTGTGTGTGTGTGTAGGGATGAGCAGGGAAATCTCTCCAGTGATGATCGAGGTCATGGACTTCCTGCAGCCAAAGGCTCAGAGTCTCCGAACTCCTTCCTAGATCAAGAATATCGCTGTCGCTACCCTCTGATGGAGGATGAAGCTGTTCTCTACTGCTACGAGTACGAACCAGGCCGTGGAGCTCCGCCTTCTCGCAGAGACGCCACGCCCACTTATGGTGTGTGAGCAAAATAGAACAGAATATCACAATAACAATTGTTAAAGACACTTTTTAAATACCCGTAAAGACATAAAAGACCCATGTGGGTTCCCCTCTCTGGGTTTTCCTTTGTGGGTTCTCTTTCTTCGTATTCTCCTCTGTGGGTTCTCCCTCATGTGTTCTTCCTTCCTGGGTTCTCCTCTGTATTCTCCTCTTCTGTGTGTGTGTGTGCATGTGTGTGTCTCTAAAGCTTCAACAGCTGCTTAAGTGTAGTCTCACAGTCTCACATTTCCTCTAACTGTCACACACACACTTAAACTGTGGCTGTCACCTTGTAAACACTGGTGTGTGTGTGTGTGTGTGTGTGTGTGTGTGTGTGTGTGTGTGTGTGTGTGTGTGTGTGTGTGTGTTTGCGTGTGTGTTTCAGGTCGTTTAAGACCTATCTCCATGCCTGTGGAGTATAACTGGGTCCCGGATTATGAAGATCCGGCCAGGCTTAAGAGAGATGGCAGGAGAGGTAAGTGTTCTTTTACACACACACACACACACACACACACACACACACACACACACACACACACACAGAGTGAGAGGAAGATTCAGATCAGCTCTTTTCCTGTTCTGCATGAATATGAGAGACGAAGGTCAGCAGTCTGTCACACTCTGATTTATTGTTGCTGTCATATTTCTCATTTCCCACCGTAATTCCTCCACCATCTGCCCCTCCGTCTGTCCTCACCAAAACCTGTCCATGGACCAGGATTAAAACCACCACTACATTACTTTCTATTTAATGTTTATGGTAGGAGTCACCAGTGTCAGTGCTTTGTAACAAAGAGACAATAAAGAGAGAATAAAGAGAACCTAGCGAGGGAACAAGTTTTTATAAGGAACTAACTTGTTGATGTAACTGGAAATGGATAAAAATGTATGTAATGATTAATTGCTGTTATGTAAAAAAAAGCACGAGGGCATTTTGTTATTAGGAAATACTCAATCTCAGGCAGACACAGTATTTATAGGCAGCCGTGGCTCGAGCTTAGGGAATTGGTCTTATGACTCCAGTTTGGCTGGTGTGGTACAGTGTGGTACAGTAACATCATTGGGTTCCCATGTGAGAGACCCAGGTTTGATTCCCAGTCTGGGCAGCCAGTCTGCTACACCAATAAGAGTCCTTCGGCAAGACCCCTAACACTACATTGACCTACCAGTAATACCAGTAACCTTGTAAGTCGCTCTGGATAAGAGCGTCTGCCAAATGCCATAAATGTAAATGTAAATGATCCTCCATACCAATAAGACACGACTGAAGTGCCCTTAAACAAGCCATCTAACCCTTACTTGCTTGCTGAGCACTGTGGATAGGGGTTGCCCACCACTCCAGGCAAGTGTGTTCACTGCCCCTAGTTCACTGGTGTGTGTTTCACTGCACAGATGGGTTAAATGAGGAGGTCAGATCACTTCACAGTAGGTCAATCACTTCACTTCACTTCACTGTCTCCTACTTTTCCCTGCTCTCTCTCTCTCTCTCTCTCTCTCAGTGCTAGAGTTTAGTCTCTCTTTACCACGCTATTGATTATTCCATAGTTTCTATTTTTGCTTCACACTATACCAGCTGCAAACTGTTCTTCTTTATCTGTCTCTTTATTCCCTCTCTTGTTATTCTCTTTTTTCTTTTTTTAAGTTATTGAGATAAAAATGCAGTTTGTCATGTTACTGAGAAACTTTAAAAAAGTGGTTTTATGTATTTATATAGTTGTGAGCAGAGGTGGGCGGTAACACATTTACTTGAGTAACTTTTGGGATAAATTGTACTTATAAGAGTAGTTTTAATGCAGCATAATTTTTATGTTGTATATTAGTGAAGAAGCGCCACTTTCACTCAGTTACACTGAGCTACATTCTGCTCACTACTCCCTACTTATTTTTATTGATCTATCCAATGCACCATCTCTTTGTTTTGTTTTGTTTTGTTTTGTTAAGACTTCCAACAGAGGCTCTGTCACATGACTGCGTCTCACCAATCAAATGTAGCCACTAGTGACGTTTGACTCTATTTCACCAATCAAACAGAGCCAAGCTGTCACATGACCACACACAAAATCCCAGCGGCAAACACGGGTGAAAAAGAACACAGAAGCACAGTACAATGGCAGAGAAAACAGCGTGCGTTTCACAACAACCCAAAGAGAATTTTATTTAATTTGTTTTAGTTGTTTAAGAGATATTTTCCTCTGAATTTGTTTATTGGTGTTTTAGATTTTTGTGCATACAGGTGTATAATTTGACGTCCTGATTATTAAACAAAGAGGAGCTCAGCAGTTACTCAGTACTTGAGTAGTTTTTTCACTTAGTACTTTTTACTCTTACTCAAGTCATTAATTGGGTGACGACTTTTTACCTTTTACTCGAGTCACATTATTCTAAAGTAACAACACTCTTACCAAAGTATAATTTTTGGCTCCTCTACCAAGCACCGCTTGTGAAGTATGCATCCTCTGCATGTGCGATATGAATATCTGACATTTTAGCATTATGAAGACATTTGTGCTGGTCCTTAAGTCACCAGTGATCTCAATGTAATCACACACATCTGGGATGCCAAGCAACACCCTGTGGAGCACAGAGACCCAACTCCTCAGAAAAAAAAGCAGAATTATGGACCGTTCTGCAGGAACTATGGTGTTCGTTACCTACAGAATATTTCTACATGATTGTGGAGTCTATGCCCCATGGGGGACCTACCAAGTGTCAGACTGGTCTACCACCAGCGTTGCCTGGCGTCCCAAATGTGTTCAATAACGTTGATATCTGGTAAAAAATAATAAGCAATAACTAAGTTATAACAACACAGTGTAAAAATATTCACCATACACCGAAGTGCCAGATAAACTGGTATACCAGTCTAATACTAAGTAGGTCCCTCATGAGCCATGGACTTCAGGAGCTTGTGGAAGTATTCTGTAGGTAATGAACACCATCATGTCTGCAGAACGGTCCATAGGAGGCTGTTTCTCTAAACATAATTTAGTGTATTTGTTTACGCTGCCCAAGTGAACACTTAAAACACATTAAAAGTGTACTTAAGAAAACTTGATGTACTAAGTATGATTATTGAGCATGGTGGTAATATTACAATAATAATTTAAGCACACTTTTATGTGTTTTTAGTGTTTAATTGGACAGCTGAAACAAATATACTGAAATTGTATTAGAAGAGTGTAAAAAATACCATATGACTGGTATATGTATGTATGTAGTAAGTGTAACACTGGAGACTCCTTCCATGAATATCACATGAACACGTTCTGCCCTTTAAAAGCCAGTCCATGTAAGTGAGGCATCACTGAAGTAATGATAACGTTTCAGAACAGTAAACCTGATCAGTCCTGACCAATCAGAATCCTGATCTCATCAGGAACAGACTGATATCATAACCTCATCATAACATATGTAAGGCTTTAGCAGGTACAAGTGATCACACACAAGAACACACACTACAGGGATTATAGTGTAAAATGACAGACTTTTCTATCCTATTCACCCTCACTATAAACAGCTCAGGCGTTTCATTCATCTGTTTGCTCGGTTTAATTTCACGTTCCTGTCGTTTTTCTTCATCCCTCTTTCTCACGCTCACTGTTTTCTTTTGTAGCTTATTTACTAAATTGAGACATGTGGGTGTGGTGGATCCTCGCCGTGGTTGTGGTTGTGGTTTTCGCGTGTAAATATATATATGTGTGTGTGTGTGTGTGTGTGTGCGTGTTCAGCGCGCGTGTGTGTGTGTGTGTGTGTGTGCGTGTTCAGCGTGTGCGTGTTCAGCGTGTGCGTGTGTGTGTGTGGTTCGGATCTCTGTTTTCCAGCTGCCGTTTGATCCTGTTAAACTGCTCTGCTGCTGCTTTGTGAGGAGATTAGTGCTGTGATGGCTCTTTCCTTTCCGCCCCCACAGTCCCTTTCTTTCTTTCTTTCTTTCTTTCTGGAAAATTCTGGGCAGATCGTACAGGCAATGAGTTTGCAAAATGACAACTAGAATGCAGAACAACAAATAGAGAGAGAGAGAGACAGAGAGAGAGAGAGAGAGAGAGAGAGAGAGAGGTGGAAAGAATGGGGAGAAAAGGGTGAAAAGGCCAAAGAGGCTTGAAGGCCAGTGATGATCGAGTACACTGTCTCTCTCTCTCTCTCTCTTTCTCTCTCTCTCTCTCTCTCTCTCTCCCCTCACTGTGTTGCACTTCAGATCTGAATAATATTTTTCTTTCTTTCTCTTCCTTTCTGCACCGACCCAAACAAGCTCTTTGAATGTGTGATTAGTGCATTAATCAGAGAGAGTGTAATTACCGCTGGACCGTCTCCAGCGAGTACCAGGGGTTTTGACTTTTCATGCATTGTGCATGGTGCATGCTGTTTCCATGGAGACCTTGACAGCAGGTTCGGGTGTTGAACTGGTTTTTGGGTGCGATCGGCTGCTGCTGCTGCTGTGCGCCAGAGGAACGAGGAGATGGAAGTAAAGCCTGATAATGATATTAAATTTTGAAATTGAAATGAAAAACAAAGAGGCCTGTGGCTGATTCGAGGAACCGAGCTGAAAATCAGAACTGATTCGTTATTCACTCAGATCAGATGATGCACTGCAGTAGAACTTGTTCACGTAATGAGCAAATATAAGGGCCTTCTCACGGTTCTATGTAAGACACAGTGTTACAAGTAGAACCCTTCTGTTAGGCTAAGAACCAGAATGAGAACCTCCTGAAGAACTGTTTTTTTTCTGTACAAAAGTACAAAGGAGATGCATAACAGCATAATAAGTTTGTTGAACTATCCATTATCCTATGTACCCTTTTTAGTGTGTATGTATTGAGTGGGTAAATATTCAGTTAAACCAGTAAACCAGTTTAATACTTGATAGGTTCCCAGTAGGACATGGACTCCACGTGCTCGTGGATATGTTCCCTAGGCAGTGAACACCACACTTTCTGCACAACGATCCACAGTTCTGTTGTTTAGCAAGGTGTAGGATTTCTGTGTTCCATAGCACATTGCATGGCATCCCACATGTGTTTGATAACACTGAGATCTGGTGTGAATGACAAAACCCCAAACTCAGATGAGTGTTCCTCCTGTGTGGTGGTGCATTAACCTGTTGGAAGAGGACAAACCCATCAGAATGAATGCAGGACATGAAGGGGTATAATTCATCAGAAAGGAGACACACATGGTGTTCACCTGTCAGAGATGTTTGTAGATGTACCAGGGGTTCTGTGGAATGCAAGCTGAGCAAACCTCATACCATTATGGAGCCACCACCAGCCTGTGTATTTTGCATAGTAGCTTCAACACTGGTGTCCATCATCGTTCCCTGGACTTCAAATATTTGGACTGGTTTACACTTAATTATTCCACATGGTTTAGTTTAATAAAGTCACATGACCACACATCAATTGATTTAGTCCATCGGCCCAAGTTAAATCTCTCTCTCTCTCTCTCTCTCTCTCTCTCTCTCTCTCTCTCTGTCTCTCTCGTTCTCTCAGATAACTCGATGCTTCGGTATGTAAATGAGGAGAAGGTTCCAGAAGAATACCTGACGGGACGCAGCGCTAAACGTGACACAGGGAAACGGACGAAGAAGAAAAGTGAGAAGAGCAGTAGCCCCTCCCACTACGGACTGCTGCCCGCCCTGCAGATGGAGGTCCTGCGTCAGGAATCCATGTCCACCCCGAGCTCGGACTCCACCTCACTGTATCACGTATGTGTTCTTAATCAGGTCCTTTTATCCACAGCAACACTATACAGGTTTAGGGAAGAACAGTGTGAAATGTTTGTTGTCTATTTATCTGAAGTTTCTCATCATCATGACTTACCTGTGGGTTTGTTTGTTCACTTAGTTGCATACTTCCTTATTTACTTAACATTGTTCTTAAGGAGCAGTGGTGGCTCAGTGGTTAAGGCTCAGAGTTATTGATCAGAAGGTCATGGGTTCAAGCCCCAACACAACCAAACTGTCACTGTTGGGCCTGTGAGCCATGACCTTAACTTAATAAAATCTTTACTATAATAAAAGTCCTGGAACTACTGAACATACGGTTATTCATTGTGTAGTTTCTTACTCGTTTACATGCATATTTAGTAGATTCATTATTTTTATTTGCATTTCCACTTACCTTATTGATTTATTCATTTAATGAAATAAGTTTTACGGTTTTTGTATTGTGTTTGGGAATTAGACTAAATTATTATTATTATTATTATTATTATTATTATTATTATTATTATTATACATTTCCTGTTTTTGTTTATTTAGTTCTAGTTTAGTTTTGTTTACTTTTGTTTTATGTGTTTGTTTGGGGGCAGCCGTGGCCTAGTGGTTAGGGAACTGGTCTCGTGACCGGGTGGTCGTGGGTTTGATCCCCGCCCAGGGCAAGACACGACTGAGGTGCCCTTGAGCAAGACACCTAACTCCCCTACTGCTCCCCGGGTGCCGTGGTTTGGGGCTGCCCCCCGCTCCGGGCAAGTGTGTTCACTGCCCTCTAGTGTTCACTGGTGTGTGTGTGTGTGTGTGTTTCACTGCACGGATGGGTTAAATGTGGAGGTCACATTCCTCTGTGTGCAAACACAGTACGCAAATAGTTCACTTTCTTTCTTTTGTTTTGGATTTTTTGCATTATTTTTGTGTGCTCATATAAAATTATTCAACTTTAGCTTAGTTTTACCACTGCACAGTAAAATTTTCTGTGTAATGATTTCATAGTTTTTTCCTTCTTGTGTAACAGTTACAGCGGTTGCATGACGCTGTTGAGCAAAAATGGGTCCACATATGACTAATCTAATATAGGTATTTATATGTAAGTGTAGATCTGTCTTTCTGACCCAGCATCCTCTTTTTTCCCTTGTATCTGGGCTCAGGACCACTTGAGTGTGTGTAGAGAGTAATTTACATTCAGAACGTCTGTGTCTAGCTTTCAGCAAGAGCATCTCAGGCATTTCCTAATATCTTCAAGCCCTGTGGGAGTAAAGTGTGTGTGTGTGTGTGTGTGTGTGTGTGTGTGTGTGTGTGTGTGTGTGTTAGTAAGGATATTAAGAGGTGCTGTAACCGTCTGCTGTGTCCTGACTGTAGCCCGCAGCATCCCCCCAACACACACACACACACACACACACACACACACACACACACACACACAGACAGACAGACACACACTGACCAGTGATTGGAGATTAGCTCTATGTGATGCTGAGTGAGCAGATGGTACCTGTGCAGGTGTGGGCGTGGCTCACACACCATGCCATCTGTCATGCTGAGTCCCGCGTTCTGATTGGACGAGCTCCATCTGTATTACGTCCGAGATTGGCTGAGGTTTTGGTATGTAAATGGGGCTACCTGCCCTAAGGATTCTCTGTAATTCTCCTCCCATATTTCTCTATATATAGCGACAGTGTGTTAATGGAAGCAGGGTGTAGAGGATGTCCTCAGTGAAGACGGACTTTCAGTGGAAACGTCCTGCTGCTTCTGTTTACACACACCCTCAACGGGGTAACAGAGTCAAAAGAGAGAAAGGAGAGGGAGAGAGTGTGTGGGACGACATACATGTGCCCCTACAGTCCACTCAGTTGGTCCAGCGTTTGGCCATTCAGGGAGCAGAAAGAGAGGGGTTTGCACAAATTCAATTATATCTTATGTTACTGCTACCCTAACATTCGAGCCAGTGGCAGGTGTAAAAAATGATGTCCGAGATACGTTCTCTGTGGGGTAACATGAGTGCTGACCTGACCGCAAAGTCACAGCTGGCGAGGCACTGTGGTCGGCTGTCCTGCTAGCGGGACGGCACGTCTCCAAAATGCCCTTTTCTTGATAAATCAACCACAAACTTACATTTACATTTATGGCATTTAGGAGATGCTCTTATCCAGAGTGATCTACAGAAGTGCTTAGTCTTTAACTCTGAATATTCAGAGCTAGTGCTAGGGGCAGCCGTGGCATAGTGGTTAGGGTTCGATCCCCGTCCAAGGCAAGACTCGACTGAGGTGCCCTTCAGCAGGGCACCTAACTCCCCCAACTGCTTACCGGGGGCCATGGTTTGGGGCTGCCAAACTGGGCAAGTGTATTTGCTGCCCCCTAGTGTTCACTGGTGTGTGTGCGTGTGTTTTGCTGTAAGGATTGGGTTAAATGAAGAGGTCACATTCCTTTGTGTTGAAGCCCAATAGGCAAATAGTTCACAACCTGTAGAGAAAACAAGGCAGTAAATATGCTAACTGCTGTAGGTGCAAAGGTAGTGCTGAATTGAGTTAGTGCTCATTAAAATGCTCTCAATATAGAGGAGTGTCTTTAGTCAGAATTTGAAGACAGCAAGTGATTCTGCTCTACAGGCACTCAGGGGAGGTCTGTTACACCACTGAGATACCACTGGTGCCCAGACAGAGAAAAGTCTGGATGTTTGCTTGCCATGTGTCTTGGATGATGGTGGGTCAAGTCAAGCAGTATTTAAAGCAACAAGGGTTGTGTGTACACGTCTGTCTTTGTAGGCCAGCTCAGGGTTTTATATCTGATGCAGGTTGCTACAGGAAGCCAGCAAAGATTTTGCAGCAAGGCTGAAGATTGAAGACAATCATACTTGAAAAAAAAACTTCATTTTCTGAGTTTCCTCCTCCACCATCACACAGAGATTGGTGCAAAGATTGGTGTGGACCAAGTCCACACATGTCACCTCTCAATGCATCCTTAATGACACAGGCATTTGGACTAGACTTAGAGATGCAGACCTCTGAATGGACTGATGATTTTTCCGGACAAGAGACGCTGCCTAACCCTGAATGACTCTGAATATCAGGAACCTGTGCAAATATTTGTCTGATTTATATTTCTGTCATTATTTATAAAAATGAACCTAATCCTCAGGGTTGTTTTTTTTTTCTCTACAAAAATCCATAAAACCAAAAAAACTGGTTACATTTTATTTGGATATTCCACCTACAGAGGTATTATAGAGTATTTGGAACATTCCCACATACACTCAGAATAAAATAAAGGACAAAAGGTTGTGTTTTGAAACTTTCCTGGCTGATTTTCATCATTACTAGAACATATTTTGAATAAAAATGATATTGTGCACTTTTTCGGTGGTTTTCCTCCCACTGATGCTCAGTATTGATTTGAATTTCTGCTGCGCTGTGTAGAGATGCAGAAGTTTGCAATTGTTTTGAGTGAAGTTTTATTGGCTGTTATGCAGCATTGAGAGTGTTTAAGTGTGTATCCGTGTGTGAGAAAAAGAAAGCTCAGTCATTAGTCTATACTGCAGTGTCTGACTATATATAGTTTATAAGCGAGTTGCTAAAACTGAACACCAGCCACTGCTGATTTGTTTTATAATTTCCAAACTGTTGTGTGGTGGTGCAGCAAAACGGTGTCTCTGGGTTCCTGGTTCAATCCTGTTCGCGCAGGTTGTCTGATCTTGTCTCATGTTCCAAATATGTTCATTTGATTGGCATAGGTATGAATGTGTGTGCATGGTCTTCCCATCCAAGCTTGTCATGGATCCATCGCTACCCTAAGAGGAATAAAGCACTTACTAAAGATGGATTTCTAACCATGGACTTAAAAAAACAAACCTGTTCTGATGGCCCCCACCAGGCGAGCCCAGAGCCCAGCGTGAAAGAATTCACTCACGTATGAAAACATCCAGAGCCAATTATTCTCATTATTGCAGAATGTCCATCATTATTAAGCTACAGG
>JAOVVF010000026.1:776500-789037 GCA_028565595.1 Duopalatinus emarginatus
GTGTGTGTGTGTGTGTGTGTGTGTGTGTGTGCGTGTGTGTGTGTGTGTGTTGGAGAGCATTAGCGAATCATGCTGGGGAAGTCACACCACAGACGGACTCTCACTGCCCTGCCAAACTCAGCTCTGTTACTGATATTTATAGACCCTGATTCACACTCACACCCTTTAACACACAAACACACTCACACATGCACGCACACACACACACACACACACACACATCCTTGTATGCTAAGTCACACGTGCTAAAACATTTTAAAACTACTGACACCCTGTGGTCAGAGGTGAACACAGCAGCATGCAGGTTCGGTAACATGACGCACTTGTAAAATGGGCTGTCCTTTTTTCTGACCTTACACTCTCTGTGTGTGTGTGTGTGTGTGTGTGTGTGTGTGTGTGTGTGTAATCACATTTTTCTCCAGTGACACTTGGCAATTGCTCCAGGGATCAAAAGGTCAGACGAAAATAGATGAGTTTAGACAACCTAATTTAGAGCCGAATATCCTGAGGTTACTAAAGGTGGGCTTTACTCCACCTAGACCACATACTTCCTGTTCCTTTTATTGGATATTCATTATTTTTTCACATTTTGTAAGGTTATAACAGGAGCATTTACAGGGGCAGTCGTGGGCTTGTGGCTAAGTAATCAGCCTTGTCACCGGAAGGTCACCAGTCCGATCCCCACAACCGATAAGACATGACTGAAGTGACCTTGAACAAGGCACCCAATCCCTAACCACTCCACATGAATAGGGTCATGAATAGGGTTGCCCACTGCTCTGGGCAAGTGTGCTGACTGCCCCCTAGTGTGTATTCACATGTGGGTGCATGACTGGACGGATGGGTGAAATGTGGATGTCAAATTCCTCTGTGTGTAAGAACAGTAGGTCAATTAGTGGTTCGCTATTAGTTTGTTTTTTATAGTCTTGCAAAACAAACAAGTCATAAGTGAAATGCTAATGTTGAGTCATGTGATTTAAAGCTTAACGTACTAGCACGAATATGACAGATATTGAACATGGCAGATGTTGGATCGGTATTTGAATCATTATCATTACGTGTCAGGTGTTCGCTCTGACATTGGTGCCCCACTAATACATGCATTTAGCTGATGTTAGCTATGTAAGTGTCTTATTCAACAGATGTACAACAGATTTATGTAAATTGACTTCTCAGTGGCATTGGTACAAATGCATGAAGTATTGACCAACTGAGTTCTGTAGCTTCTTGTTAGGACGTCCAGCTTCAGCTTCCGGTGGCAAAACACAAACGGCAGCACCCAGTACATATCCATTCTTAGTCTCTGGAGTCAGTTGTTTTCCTACCTATTTTATGTTAATTGTCTCAATATGTTCACCTGTTTTGAGACACCCTGTGCATGTGTGTGTGTGTGTGTGCCTATTTAAACCTCATCTTTACTTTTATTTATTTATCTTTATATATTATTTGTTCCGATTTTGACTCTGATAGCCTGTTTGTACATCGCCAGACCTTCTACCTGTATTTCTTTTTTTACGTTTTGGATTATGTCTTGGACTCTTAACACTCTGATGTCAATGAACCTTTTTTTTTTTTTTTTTTTACAATACTGCTCCAGTGTTAAAAACTTGGAGAAAAGTCTGTAAAACACTGAAGTTTAGAACCTTCATTCACTTCATTTGCTTTTCAATTTTACAGTTTGCACCTAGGCTTACAGTGTAAGTGATTGTGGTGCAGACATTAGAAAAGCTACCTGAGTGTGTCTTTAGTCTTTAGTGACCCATCGCAGCTCGCTTTTGACATTCTGGATTTCAGAAAGGTTAACCGCCGGCCCTGGAAGTTTCACAGCACCAGGAAGGGGCTTCTTTTCTTCCGGAGTGACGGCCGGTACCTGAGAGCAACAACGTTAATCAAAATTAATCCCTCTGTGTTATACATCTGTCTTTCTGTCTGTAGTTATACAATGTTGATATAGATGTGTGCGTGTTTCTAACCTCCTCCGTTTCCTGTGACTCCTCTTTCCTTTTTACAGGAAGTCCTGCCCCCGGGCGCAAAGCTCCCATCGGAATATTGAGGTTGGCCTTTAAGACGGATAAAGAGAGAAGAAAATGAGACCGATGTGACAAACCCAGGCTCTCTCTCAGAGAGTCACACAGAGCTGATGTCTGGTTCGTGAACATTTGTGTTTCAGTCTCATGTAATGAGCCGCAGTTTTCTGCTTCAGGTGAGACAATGTCTCTTTCTGCTGGCATTCAGCTCCAAAAAGAGCAAAGTGTTTCTAGGAAAATGAGCAGTTGGATGCAAAGGTAAAACCACAGGAGGTGAGTTTTTATTTGTCTGTCACTGCAGGGTCCTAAAGCAGACTTTCTGTTTTATTCTTCCTGCTATTAAATGAGGAAACAGGAAACTATTAATTACTGCATCGTCATAATTTCTACATCTTTTAACCAAAGTGAACTGCATTTCTGAAATCAAAGGTTTCTTATTAATATATATAAATGTGAAAACGTATTAGGACACTTATACGTTTTATGGCATCCCATTCTAAATCCATAGTCATTAAACATTGTCATTGTCCAGTAAGGCTTGCATGCAGCTGCTCAGCCATGTAAATCCATGCCTTTAAGCTCCCAGTGTGCTGATGTTGATGTCAGAGGAGGTTTAGAGCTCTGCAGTCATTGAGCCAGCAGAGTGTTGGTGACTTTATCACACTATGGGCCTCAGCACTCGACCATCCCGATCTGTAACTTTACATGGTCTACCACTTCATATCTGAGTTGCTGTGGTTTCTACACTTACTACACTTGCACTTTTCAATAATATCACTCATAGTTGATCGTAGAATACGTAGGACTTGTGGCAGTGGTGACATTCTATTACAATATTATGCTCAGATTGTCAGCTATTCAGTTCTTTCACAAATGCATGACTAGATCCCAATACTTTGGTCCATATAGTGTGTATATAGATATAGATATACACATATATCACGTTATGCTGTCTAGGTTTGTGTTTAGGTTATCCAACACCATTCACAGTAAAAAATACAGATACAAATAAAACAGACACAGTGGAGAAAATCCCACAATGCACTGCAAAATGTTAGTGCACAAATAATCCACACTAGAAGCCTCAAAACCATTATAATGCACTGCATTGTTTAGTTTGATTCACAGACATTGAGGAATACAGTAATTTACACAGGCCATGCCCCTTCTAAATAGTTTTTTGAATTTGTTTCCACTGTCACATAAAATAATCATTTCTTTATAATTACTTGATTGGATACACCCCGAAAAAATCACAGTGAAAGAGTTACTGTTACTATGTTGATCAAACTGTATATTTTATTCTTCTTAAACCACAGCAGTTTGCCTATGATTACTATTTTATATGTTAAAAACAAAACATTACACATTTACAGCTTTTCCTTTGACTGTTAAAAAATGCTGACATTGGAGACTCCTTCCATAAATGTTACATAAACATCTCCTTACTTTGATATAAGTGTTTCTGTGGAGTGTCCCTTTAAATGATCTGTTGCTATAGAAACGTATTAGAACGACTGCTTTAATATAAACATGTGATGTGCAGCTGCACTGCTGCTGTAATGTAACCGTGTCAGGAGGAACTAACTTGTTGAATGTAACTATAACTGGATAAAAAGTGTGGCTGGTCATATTTTAATTAATAAGCACTGTACGTTTGCACACTGCTGTGGTATAAGAGGAGTAAAACACCTTGAATGATGCTGCTTGTGGTGACGGTGTTCATTTCCAGATCTTAGTTTTTCCTTATCTATAATTTGATGGCAGGAAAGAAATATGAATGGTCAAAGGTCACAGAACTCCGAGATGGTACACTCGAGCTCCCTGCATGCACGGCTGCTCATAATATCTACTAGTATAATTATTATAATGATGTGTAAATGTCAAGCTTTTTATAGATGACTTCTGTAAATGGAGAGTTTTTATGGAAAGAGAAAAACGTGTCTATTTTTGGCTGCAGTGTTTGTATGTGAGCTTTTCTCTCTCAGTGGTCATAAAGTTGTTATATCTTTCTCTCTCTCTCTCTCTCTCTCTCTCTTTCTTTCTCTCTCTCTCCCTCTCTCTGCTTCTTGGCCTGCAGCTCTTGGGCTTTGATACAAAACTTTTTTTTTCCCCAAACGTAAGAGGGAGGAAAACATTCGAGCCAGTCAGTGAGCAGAACATTATTAAAGTCTGCACATGTCTATTTTTATATGCAAAGTGTTTATGGAGAATTTATTTCAAGTGACTGGAAAATATAATAAAAAAGCATGGGCGATGTGTTCCTGTAGGTATTTCTGTACATCATCAAGCTTGATGTGACTTGTTTAAAAAAAAAAAGAAAAGAAAATGCTGCTGTAATGCCCTGTGCATTGAAAATGTGTTTTTATGCCAATTAACAAAATGTAATGTTCAAAACCAGGACTTGCTTTTGATTAAACTATTAAAAAGGCTACATTGGTGTGTTTTTATTTATTTATATATTCATTGTCAAATGAAACAGGTATAAAAGAGTACACACACACACTCTCTTACCTGTAAAGCTTTTACGTTTGTTGACGGCTGTTTAGACATTTTGAACTGGTGCCTCCGCTTCGATCCTGCTGCAAACTGAACGGAAAGACAACAAAGGCATTGAGGAGTTGAACTCAAACTCGTCACCTGGCTTCTGTGTGTGTGTGTGTGTGTGTGTGTGTGTGTGTGTGTGTGTGTGTGTGTGTGTGTGTGTGTGTTTGAATATGGGTCTGGATGTGACTGTGTGTACGTGTGCAGTGGTGAAAAGTCGGGTCATTGTCGGCTTTGGGGTTCCGCGGATAGTCTTTCAGTTGCTAAGCGACACCCACTGTGAGTCCTGGTCCACCTGAATCATTCATGGTATGGGCTTCAGGTTAAGAGCCACACAAACACACTCACACACGCACTCACTCACACACACACCCATGCACATAGAGTTTCTTATTTGAATTCTCATGCAACTATGAAGAAACTTATTGACTTCTTGACACACTATTAATTTTAATAACAGATTATTATTCACATTGAAAAATTAGCAAATCACATGAGTCTCATGACTTTATATTCTAGTAGAGAAAGAAAGAATAAAAGTTTCCTAGAGCACAAAGACTAGTCTTTACGCATTTGTCCTAATAAAATGCACAACTGTATTATAGTGCAGCTGTACAATGACTGTCACCTTTATAAGGAACACCTGTACAACTGCTCATCCATACAGTCATTCTATCAGCCAATCGCATCGCAGCAGTGCAGAGTATAAAACCATACAGATTTACATCAATCATCAGAAAGAGAGAAAACATCTGATCTTAGTGATCTTGTTGATCTCAGTAATCGCAGTGGCTTCACTGATTTCAGGGATCCTAGTGGTATAGTGATCGCAGTAATCCTAGCGATCTCACTGATCTTAGTGATCTCAGTGATCCTCGTTATCTCAGTGATCCTAGTGATCTTTGCATTCTTAGTGATCCTCGTTATCTCAGTGATCATAGCAATATCAGTAATCTCAGCCAAAGCATTGATCCTAGTATTCTCACTGATCTTACTTATCTAAGTGATCTCATAGACCGTGGCAAGAATGTTGGTATGAGTATTTCAGAAACTGCTGTTATCCTATGAGAAACATCTTTTTAATGAAAGAAACTCAAAGTCATCTGGAAAAGCCTCTCAGAATGATTGCATAACTGCACAACTGAGCAGGTGTACAGGTGATCTTCAATAGAACGTACCTACCAGTGAGGATGGATGTATATATAAAATCTTTGAATAATATTTCCTTTATATTTGATTTTAAATGTAACTGCGCTTAACCTCTCCTAATTATTATGGAACTTCAGTGTTAGAACCTGCATAACCTGTCCATTTCCTAATAAAGCACACTTTCATAGAAGGACAATATTAAAATCGTGTCATTTTCATAATCGGCATGAAGATGACAAGGAAATGTGCTCTGGTGCTCATTTCACTGCAACTTTCCTCCATGCATGTAAATGAGGTTTTAAAACTTTGGCACTGTGTTTACTGAGATGTTCAGAAGGTGCTCGGTGAGGAACAGTCACTGCCCTGGAGCAGGCGCCTGGGCGGAGCATGTCACAGGCCACGTGCCATCTCTCACCTTGGTGACCTGAGGGTTGCCATTGGAGAAGCACATCCCATTTTCATGACTCAGCTGGTTTGGTCTGTTAGGTTTTTGTACGTCTTGTTTTTACTCAGAGAAGGAAAGCGAGAGAGAAGGAGAGACCAGCGCTAACAGCCTTAGCAACTACCACTGGCCCGTTGTTTATATCAACAGTGGAGCTTTGGGACTGAACATGGTGAAGTATCAGGCCTCAAGTGCAGCTATATTTATCTTTTAAAGACAGAGAGAGAGAGAAAGAGAGAGAGAGATGGCAAATGCTATGCAGCTGTCCAAAACACACTGTCTATACAAACTAAAAAAGTTTGTACCCTGTGTATCCCATCCTGTGTTTTTTGGGTAAATTAATCTACAAAATGATTTGTTGAATGCTCCTTAAAATGAGTCAGCAAAACAAGATTAGTGCAAAGAAAGTAAGATAATAGTAAGATTATAATTTAGGTCCAAAAGCTAATATACAAGATACACAGTAGATGAAAGATGTACTGAAGTTTTTCTTAAGGTATAATAATAATAATAATAATAATAATAATAATAATAATAATAATAATGTAACTTTTTTTTACATTAATGATACAATTTATTTAGTTCATGTACTAGAATTATTTAAAAAAATTAAATATAATATATCCTTTAACTTTTATTTATTTTTTTAATTTACATCTCTTGATTAAAAACTATTTTATGTGATGCTGTTACAATGTGATAAATAACACTGCAATGGCAACACGTGTATGTTCTCAGAATTATAAAACTTTATAGCGCTAATGAATTTGGGAATTAAAATTGATTGAACAGTACTGTATTATTAACCAAGTTATAAACATCTGTGATTTCTCATTTATGAAGTCTCATTCACTAATAAAATTTACTATCACAGTCAGTCTGAGTAACTTGTAATTTTAAACAATGGTGTGATGTACATCAGGAAGCTTCTGCCTCAAACATACACTGTTTACTATGCAAAGCAGCACCGAGCCTGAGTTGCGACGCTTCTTTATTTACATCCAGAACCCAAAATGAATTTAAATATGTTTGCTTTCCCTGTACTAAACGCCTACAACTTTGATCATATGTCACAACACGAGAATGAGAAGGTTTTATCTGACAGTTCTGGGATTTGAAGATTTTCCTTATTTGAAGGTATAATATATTTATCCAAATGCATAAAAACATTTTAAAGGTACATTTAAAAAAAAAATCGAAACCATTGTTTTTCTGTAGTTCTGTATAAACTTTAAATTGCTTGAAGGCGGGGTCACGTTTGAGGTCAAGTTGTGATGTCACATAGATTCTCTACAAATGATGAGTATCGAAAGATGATAACGAGTTGCATGTGAAAATGCTAGCCGCACATCCTGTGTGTTGTACCAGACGTCTAGCTAGCTTGCTAACTGAGCTAATCCTGTTAATGGTCATTTTAATAAATATTAATATTGATGGTAATTAATATTACCATTTAATAACAGTTAATGGATTATGAATATAATATTGTAATAAATATTAATATTAAAAAATATATATTTCTACAGTGGTAAACTCTGGTGTTCATTAATTTCTATTTTCATTTCAGTAAACAATATAACCACACACACACACACACACACACACACACACACACACACACATCATAAAGCATATTCACAAAGCACACACCTCCAGTCTCTTACCTCTTACAGCTGGAATGTGTAAAGTTTTCCGCCTCGGGTCTGAATCCTTCTTTTCCCTGTCCCTTCTTCCAAGGTGGGTCCCGTGTGGTTCTGAGGTACTGCTTGGTGGAACTCGTCCTCTCTCTGCCCCCTCAGTCTCTGTCTCTCTTTAGGCTACAGAGTGGTAAAGGGATTCCTCTCATATCTGAGATTTGTTCTGACTATAAATAGCAGTGTGATGCACAGAGGGGACCTGCTTTCTATCCACACTGACCAAAGTCATCCAAGGCACGTCACCCTATATACAGCTATCTACACCTTACTGACCAACATATATACATACACAAACACATATATACATTACACAGTGGGCCCGTTACCTCACGCTAAACATTGCTTAATCCAGTTACACAAATATCCTTGCTCACTCAGGTTTATTTTAATCTTTTAAGGAACCAAAAACCCCACATTAAACTGTAAAGAAGCCTTTGAGAATTAAACTCAAGCTCGAGTGGATCAAAATCAAATCATCTGGCTAAATTTAGCCAACAATAACCTACATCAAAAATGAAAACGGAGCATCATCTCCGTAAATGAGATGAAAATTTGTGACTGATAAATGCACAACACAGACAGAGCAAGACATCAACCCTTTTCCATAAGTATTGGCACCCGCAAGGTTTACCTGTAGTGATGTCTGCGTCTCTGTAAGATCCTCTGTCTGTTTCCTCTTTCCTGTATCAGTAATAAACCTCACTCCTTATTAAGATCATGACCCATTTTAAGCACCGGTAAAACAGAGCCATGGGGAAACATTTGATTGGTGCAGGGTTTGACATGACAAGCCGTTCCCAGTGGTACCAGTACTGCCAGTTTCTGTAGTGATTTCAAAACTGAGCTGCTTTCTAGCAAATCAGGTCAGAGCACCACCATGCAAATGTATATATATATACATTGGTAATATAATTAGGTGTATATTTAAAAGGGGTGGAGTTAGGATGAATATGTTATGCGGTGGTGTGGTGAGGCCAATCAAAACGGAACAAGATGTTGTTAATTTTTAGGCAAATTAACAACACAGCTAACCTACAGTTATGGGTTTTCCCCTGTAGGTGTTGAAATTTTGTTTTCAACTTTCACTTAAATGGTTTGACTAATTTTACGTCCACAGAACTTCACCATCATTTATGTAATTCCTTTAACACCAACTTTGCAATCATTTTCTTTCGATATATATTACAGAGACGCCTATCTTACTTTTATCCATTTATAGTTACATTTGATGCTATGGCCCACCCATGGCAAAACAAGTTAGTTACTCACTAACATTATAGCAGCTATAAACATTGTGAAGTCACTGTAAAGTACAAACTGTTGCTATAGAAACAATAATTTACTCAAACAAGGACATTAAATAAAACCCAGATTGAAGAGCAACCGCTTTCCATTAGCATAACCTCAGAGGTGTCATACACCAGTCCAGGAGGATTATTTTCATTCTACATCATTTAACAACACAGACCAACTGATCTGACTCATCGCTAATCACCATTCAGGTTAATTAGATTTACCCCTGAATTAGACCTACTCATGATCTCTTCTCAGCATGACCTTTCATTTCATATCTCATTGAGCTGCCTTACCTAATAGGTGATGAAGGACTCTGCTACTCGGCTGTGTTGCTTTCTCCCCGTGAGCAGCACGGCTTCTGAGCTCTCAGGGCAAATGTCCCATGGAGACAGAAGCACTATGCAAATCCACACCTGAGCTCTCTGCCTTTACCTGGCACATACCAAACTTCCTCCTCACCTGAGCGCTGTACAGCGGCCACACAGTACCACCTACGTCCATGTTCCAGCCAATCAGCAGGTTCTGTAGGCATGATGTCTCTAAGACTTACAAACATCGTCATCAGTTAAATCCTTGGTTTGGTTCATGCAAACAACCGATAATGTTGGCTTAAAACTGCTTTCACTGCTGGGGTGGATTTTGTGGCCTTACATAACTACAGATATGTTCCTCTAGATTCAGGTGACATGTTTCTGAGTCCCTTTTGGTTATGTAATTCAGCACAACAAAAGCTGTTGTTTGTCTCTCAACAGTTCTCTTAGATAAAAAATATGACGGTCAATATTATATTACAAACCGAGTGTGAGGCTACCATGATTTTATAGTTTAATCTAATTAAAGTTAGTTTAAATTTCACTTTAACACACTGTTCCACTACCAAAAATTTCACAGGAAAAAAATCTGTATAATGTTTCATCCCCCGCCAATAGTCCACCTGACATAATCCTGCTGTTTAGGCTCTCTAACAGCAGATCTCAGTATCTCCCAGTCTCATTTTATTTTGCTTGCCTTTGTTTACTTAGAAATTTCACCATGCTGAACACACCAAGCTTCTGATTCCAGAAAATTTTTACATATGCAAAGTATAAGGTAAGCAAAAAGCTAGAGGATCTGGAGATTCTTAGATTCTTCTTTACTAGGAATCTAGTAACTAGTCATTTACGGTTTTCTTTTAGTGCACTACTATCATTTCGTCAAGACTGTGACAAAGACGATGAGTTACACAGAACAATACAGTGCAATAAATTCCCTTAGCAGGAGACTCAGCAGATTTCACTAACAGCATCATGGCATAAGGGCATAAAGGTCGCATGATTACATTCCAGCAGTAGGGCGTTGGGGCAGCAAACTATTTGGAGGCAGCAGGTGGTTTTGGGGGATGGTTGAGTGTTGGTGGCAGCAGGGACTGATAAAGTGTTAAGAGGTGGTTGGTTCTGGAGCAACAGAACATGGGTGTGAGTATGATGTGGGGAGGAAGAGTAGAAAGTTATAATATATGGTAGAGTGTTAAGGGCAAAAGAGTCTAGTGGCAGCAATGTTCTACTGGCAGGAATCTGCTGGAGTCATCAGGATGATTGGAAACTGCACCGTTTGGGGGCAGCAGGGTGTTGGCTGGCAGTAGTGAGATTGGTGGCATCAGGGTGTTGGGGCAGTGAGGTTGGGGTGTTTGCATGTAGACTGTAGGTAAGCAGCAAGATGTTGAAAAGGGTGTTGCTACAAGTTTTCATGTGCAACAGGATACAGGGATGCAGAGTTTTGGGGCAGCAGGTTTTGCATCAAAGTGTTGAAGGCAGCAAAGCAAGAATGGGGGTGGCAGCAGATTACTGAAGAACTGCATGGTTTTGGGGAACATCAAGCTGTTTACTGGGGTTCTGGGGGCTCATTAGGTCAGGGGTGTTTGAGGTGGGTGCAAGGGGTAGTAGGAAGTTGTAAAACTGCACCATGTTGGTGCCGCATTATCTAGTGCCAGATAATATTTACCGTTTACAGCAACATTTACAGTATACACCTTATGTTAGAGGCACCACATGGCTTATCCAGGGATAAGAGGTCTCTGTCTGTAAGGAGTGTTCTCCCCGAGTCCAGGTGGGTTTTTGCTGTGTGCTCTGGTTTCATCCAACCTCCTGTAAAACACACATGGTAGGCAGATTGGTGGTGCTAAAATGACCTTGGTGTGAGTGCAAGTGAATTGGTGTGTAAGTGGTACCCTGTGATAGATAAGCGGCATGTCCGGGGCGTGTCCCTGCCTTGTGCCCATTAATTCTAGGTGAGCTCAAACCGCAACCCTGACAGATGAAGCAGATAAGATATCGACTGACTGACTGACATGCTGGAAATATGTAAATAAGACATTTCCAAAACTGACACTAACATAAGCCATTATCCTTCATTTTGTTAATAAATATGAAAGGCAGCTGTAGGCTTTTGTTTGATCCATGCAGATTCGACTGAAGTGCCCTTGAGCAAGGCACCTAACCCTCAAACATCTCCTTGTGCACTGCGGATAAAGGGGTTGCTCACTGCTTTGGGCATGTATCCTCACTGCCCCCTAGTGTTCACTATTGTGCATGAGTGCGTTTCACTGCATGGATAGGTCAAATACACAATGGTCAGGAGTAGTGGCTGATCGATTGCTCTGGTAGCCACTACCCGCACTGATCCTCTTACAACCCAGACTTCCAGTTTGCCTCTACGCCCTGCGTCCTGCGTCCGTGTTCGCGCTGTGACGTCAGCACGCAAACCCGGAAGCGGTACTTTACACCGAGTCGTGTTTACGGTTTTGTAAGTGTACCCGGATCTACGGATGTGTGTTTCAGGCCGGCACGTGCCCTCGACTCTCTCTGTACGGTGTTCGGTGAAGCGCGCGCGGCTGCAGTGGCAGCGATGATCCCGGTGTCGGTGGTTGTGTGTGTGATGGGAGGATGGTGCTCGGTTTATCTCATGGACACTATGCTGAGGGTAAAATACAAGACTATACAATACCAAATAAATATTTGGTATTTGGTAAAATACAATACCGAACCGTTTCCCGATTTACCTGTAGTGCACTTGGTAGGTTGTAGGAGGTTTTGGTTTATTAGTAACAGAAGTGCCTAATGGGAGTGAACACGGCGCTGTTTGGGATTGAGCCCGACTCTCTAACGGCTACATTGTTTACTGTGTAATAAACGGTTGGTGATGGAATAATAATCCTCATTATTAAACCGGAAACTGAGATGAACCAGTTAATGTCTGATTCAACATTTCTGCAAAAACACATACTCAGTGCTAGTGAATTGTTTAGGGGTAGTGTCCTTCTAAGTGCTAGTGCACTCCTGTGTGGTAGTGTTCTTCTGAGTGCTAGTGCCCTTCTCTGAGGTAGTGCACTTCTCTGAGGTAGTGC
>JAOVVF010000026.1:793881-806373 GCA_028565595.1 Duopalatinus emarginatus
GCCGGTAGGGGGGGGGGCGGGGGTTGCGGGTGCCGGGAGGAAGCGGGGCCCCAACTGCAATGAACCACCTTTGGGGGGGCCCAGCTTGCAAAAGGTTGAGAACCGCTGCTCTAGACTAAAGGTTGGTAACGTGGCTCAGGAGCCATACTGTCCCCTAGTGGCTCCACAGCAGAATGGATTTTTAGGTAAAAAATGTTTAGGTCTTTTGCTTTTTACATTCTAACACACAGTTTTTAACAATTAATGATCTTAAACAATGCAGTTAATTTATAAATGATTTTAGACTCTGCTAATTCACCAACTTTTAACCCTGGCATATAGACTGCTGGTCACACAGCAATGCAGACAACAGTCGTGCCTAGGTAGTAGGTAATGAAAGGCCAAAGAAAAAAACAGACAGATGAACATGAATGAGTTGTTTGCATTTAAAAGCAGTCCAGCTGGTTTCCTGGTACATTTAATTATAAGATGCTGTCAAGCACTAAAAGGTCACAATGCAGAAGTCAATTTCTCTTTCACCAGCAACTTGTTAAAATTTTCCTGTTCCACCGTAATTGGTGCCCGAGGCGGCAAAATGTAACTGCTGCCCCATTTAAAGTGGAATATAAAGTGGAAGATATTTTACAGGACAGTATTTTACTTTTGCAGAAAACTCTGCCGTCAGAGACGTGAGAACGTCAGTTATACCTGAGCTTAGCCTTAAAGCAGAGCAAAGTACAGAGCAGAAGTCTCAGACACATGCAAGGAAATGTTATAAAGATATTTTTACTATTTGAAAGAAAATCCCCACAATGAGTAGTAAACAGTTATAAATAGGTTAGGATGATCCAGTTTTATTAGTGAAGATGATGATCAATTTTACTGAGTGTCCTGTAGAATCTGCAACAGTTTTTCTGGAGGAACTGACTGACACACTTACTTCTTACTTTATTAGTTTTTTTATTGGTTGCTTTCTTTACTGGCATACATTTTTTCTGTAACCTTCTTCTTCTTCTTCTTATTCTTATTATTATTATTGTTATTATTATTATTATTATTATTATATTTTTTGTACTTTTTTGGAAATCTAACATGTCTTTACTGACTCAGTAATGCAGAATTCATAAAAAAAAATGTCTGTAACAAAATTTGTACTAAACACAAAATACAGTGCCTAAGACTTTTAGTCACAATGGTAAAACATTAGTCCTACACAGGCCTACACAGTATGATTTTTGTTGAAAGGACAAATTGCCCCTGCCCACCCATGGTCTATATACGTGTGACATGTGAGGGCTTGTATATTTGCCACACTCAGTCAAAAAGATAGATATTTTAATTAAAAAATTGCATGAGGCACAAACGCTGTTGCAGGATCAGGCCTGACTAAGAAAAAAAGAAATTTAAAAAATGAGTAAATGTTTAATAAATGAGCTGCTGTCTTCCTCTTCCTCTGTTAGAGTTCAGACGTCTGGATGGAACAACTGAATGCTGCAGCAACAACAGCCTCACTGACCTCTGTTTCTACTACACTGAGAGTAATAACAAACAGGTGAAGCCACACTGTCTGTCTGTCTGTCTCTCTCTCTCTCTCTCTCTCTCTCTCTCTCTCTCTCTGTCTATCTATCTATCTATCTGTCTGTCTGTCTGTCTGTCTGTCTGTCTGTCTGTCTATCTAGATCTGTAGATACACTCATACACAGAACACAGACATACAGTACATACTCACTCTGTCTCACTCACTCTGTGTGTGTGTGTGTGTGTGTGTGTGTGTGTGTGTGTGTGTGTGTGTGTGTGTGTGTCCCAGACACAGTTTGCATGTCTACCTGCTCGGAAGACAATTGAAGCAGGTCATATGTGTCGCAGTAATTCGGACTGTGAGAATGCAGTGATACCCAGCGTGTGTGTTATCCCATCACTGGAGAATCAGACTCGTCTGATCCGGGTGAAACATCCCCCACAGGCCGACATGCTGTTTGTGGGCTACATGTCACATCTGCAGTACTCAGGTCAGTTATTTATCTGTAATATACTACACTGGAGTATATAGTGTGTGAGTGTAGGACATTTGACCTCTGTTACAGTAGTGATGTTTTCCCTTACAGTGAGTCTCACTAACTTTGTTCCTCGACTTGGTTTCCTGCACCTTGACCTGCCGGTAATGCTGGAGATGCTGTGCAAGTATCCTTTATTCTGAGACACACACTTACACACTTACACACGCACACACGCACACACGCACACACACACACACACACACACACACACCTGGTGTGTTCTCTCTCATCAAGGTTCTTTTTCTCATCTTCTCATGTTATACTGTTTATTCATGTATATTTACGTTTAAAGACAACATGTTATACCAATTTCCCACTAGTAAATCCAGTTCTCTGGGGTCTTAATGAAATGTCTGTGATATTCTTTGGTCTAAATATCACATGGACCACATACTACAGGTGTCTTTTCACCCTGTCCAAAAACAGCTCTTTCCAAATGCTCAGTTTCACTGCCAGTTGCTCTAAATGATAATGAGTCACTGCCATGGGGTGTGTCGTTCCTTCGCCTGCTTCTCTTTAATTTTAAATAATCTGTTACTATATAAATGATAATGTACTAGAACAAGTGCGCTATATAACTATATATTATAATTATATATAAACCTGCACTACTGTCACAGATGCATTTATAGACAATTAATCAACACTTTCTGACCTAATCACCATCCACAGTTTTAACAGCACTGTGGTATAATCATTCATTTAAACCCATCAGTGTGTTTTTTCCACCTTAACGACCGGTGTTTGAGGTACCTGGTGTCATTATCTGGTGCTCTGGCCGTGGTGAACGCAGTGCCATGTTTTGCTCTGGATGGTCAGTGGATGCTGAACGCTTTCCTGGAGGCCACACTGAGTTCCCGACTCCCGGAGAAGAGCAGCCGCGAGCTGCTGGGGTTCTTCATCCTGCTGGGGGGGAGTGCTCTGCTCGCTGCTAACGTTGCTCTCGGATTATGGATGGTCACGGCTCGATAATGAACAGCTGCCCTCTCCAGTCGGTGATTGGGGGAGGGACTTTGTTTTAAATAATTCACGAGTCCTGTAAAGGTCCTTAAAAGGTTCATGTTTTGAATCTTTTTAACATGTCACCCTAAATAGATGTTTGTTACTTATTAAATAAATGATTACGGGGTTGACCAGAACATCTACGAAACAGCCAACCAGTCCAGATTCCTCTGTCGATTTCACAGAAGGGGGAAATCGGCTGCTCTTTTAATACGTTTGAGTGTACCGTGTACTCCGGTGTTAATGTGCGGAGCTCCTACTCAAAATTCGTAACATCTGGAAGTGTTATAATGATGATGATGATGATGATGATCATAAAATATTGTTTTATTTACCTATGAGTGATTGTTCTCTTATTGCAGTCCAACAGATGGGCTACAGTTGGAAACTGTGCAGCAGTATTTCTGATTCTGTCCTATAAATGTATATACAAGGGGGATGAAGCTAATATTTTGTGTAAATGTCACTGTTTTGAAACAAGAAAGTTTCTGTAAATATATTTAAACATGTACAAGGCAGCTGTTGTTTTTTGTTTGTTTTTATTAAAATATGTTTGATAAACTCTACATTCTGATTAATTAATAATCACGACAAGCTATAGATAAGCAGGATGAGTTGATTTCACAGACACAGACAGGAATGAGATACTGTGGTAAATGTTGTCACATTTGGGGGAAAAAAGTAGTGATGGCAGTTCTGGCTCGTCTTGGTGAATTGGATATGATTTAGTTCACTAATAAGAGTTGACTCTTTCACCTCCTGAACAGCTCTGGAGCTGAATTTCTTTAATTTTTGTATGGCTGAAGTTGCTTTCAACAAACGTTATGTTACTTTCCAGTTAACAAACTTTGAGTAATTAATTGCATTTTTTAAAATAAATATATAAATATTTGTTAAATCATTGAGGTCCTGTAAGCATGCAGTAATGTTATTGTAGTGCTGCACAATAGTGTAATAGTGTAGAAATAATACTACAGGAGTTAATAAACACCACTGCTTACATCTAAAAAAAAACAAAAAACCGGAAAGCCGTCAGACCTGAACATTTCTTTAAAAGAGTTGATTAAAGAGCTGGCACATATCTGCATCACTAAAAATCTTATCCTACTCAGGAAGTGAAAAGTTTGATGGCTTGTTTAAGTGAGTTTATAAAACAAAGGGGTAAAATTGTGGGAGTATTTGGCACAGCTGATAAATCTGGCAGGAAATACCTCATCCATCTGAATGCACAGAGGGACATTTAACCCCTAAAAAATATGTTTGTCAGTGTCATTTTATCCATGATAAAAGGTAAACAAAACTTCACAATTCTGATTAAATTATATGGTATTCATATATATAATTTTCTTCAGCAAATAAAAACACAAGTGTGTCAACTTTTTTTTAGAGAAGGTTTGCCTTTTTTTTTTTCTATTTGTGGAGAACTTGGCAAGTTTCCCTTCCCCACAGTAGAGTTTGGCTGTAGACGTCCACTATGAGGCTCACAGTCCCCTGGGACTTACCTCTCCTGTGAGGCCTCACAGTGGACATCTACAGCCAAATCCATCTCTATAAAACCCACCGTACACTAACTGTACGTTGTTAATGTTCCTGAACAGGTCAGTCTTTTCTTTCTACACTGTTTTCCCTCTTTCTCTAAAGCACCAAAGCTTTTTAAAGAAAATGACAAAATCCCTGTCTGATAGAACTGTAAATACAGAATGACGTTAACACTACTGCTGTCTGTCATCTCTGTTTGTTCCATTTATTATTATTAATAGCTTTAACTTTGTGGACTGACTGTTTTCCGCATGGGTTATTTATTCCCCTGAGCATCACTTGACTCACTTCAGGTTCTTGGATGGATTCTTCTATTAAATAAAGGCAAGATGTGTGTGTGTGTGTGTGTGTGTGTGTGTGTGTGTGTGTGTGTGTGGTGCAGTTACAGGGAACTAATCAACATTTCAACATAATTCAACATTTATGTTAAACATTGTCAAAACTAGTTCCTGTTTTTTTCTTACATTCTACACTGAATTGCCAGAAAAACTGGTAGACCAGTCTAATAGTTTTAAGGTCCCCCATGGGACATATAAAGGAGGAAATATTCTGTAGGCAATAAACACTGTACTTCCTGCAGAACGCTCCACATTTCTGTTGTAGGGAATTAGGATTTTTGTGTTCCACAGCGTGTTGCACGGCATCCCAAACGTGTTTGATAACGTTGAGATGTGGTGATTTAGGTGAGAATGACAAAACCCCAAACTCATGTGAGTGTTCCTTTAACCATAATCTGGTGTCTCTATACGTGTGTGGTGGTGCATTGTCCTGTTGGAAGAGGACAAACCCATCAGAATGAATGAAGGACATAAACTGGTGTAACTCGTCAGAAAGGAGACTGTCAGAGATGCATGTAGACATCCAGGGGTCTCACGCAATGCCAGCAACACAAAACCCATACCATTACGGAGCCACCACCAAATCTGTACCAGTTTCTCCTCTGTACCCTGTGAACGAACTGTTGCTATAGAAACAGTATAGAAAGGCTGTGTACTCGTTCACTCTGAGTGCAGCTCTGAAGTCCTGCACTCGTTTTATGTCATTTTTTCATCTCATGTCTCAGGATGGTGGTTGTTCCTTATGAATGACTCAGAAACTTTAAACAAATGTTTTCTTCGTAGCACTCTCTTGGTGCTGCTGGAATTTTTTAGTAAACTTCCTCCCATACAGGGTGTGTGTCTGTCATGCATGGTTGGGACACACCCCCAATCCTTACTGCCTGTGTTGAGGCATGTTATTTCAGTAGGATATAATTATACATGTATTTAGATGGCCTGCATTACCATCAACCTGTGTGTGTGTGTGTGTGTGTGTGTGTGTGTGTGACTGTGTGTGTCCACAAGTGCATCGGCCAATTATGGGTTTACATTCATAGACAGTGTAATTGTGTGTTAAGAGATAACTCAGATTCTTATAATGTAGTTGAAAAGTCTTTATAATCAGTTATTTCTGTAAAAGTGTAAATTGATACTCAGCTTCTCTTAACTTATTTTTTTTATTTCTATTTGATATAAAATAATAATAAAATCTAAAAATAATTTTCTGATTATTTTCGGCCAGTTTTTCATTTAAGCATTTTTTACTATTTTATTTGTATGATACTTCTTAGGATTTTTGCAGTGTACAATAAACAGTGTATTAATAAACTGTAAACTGTACAGTTAAACTATAATCAAGACATTGTTTTAGTGAAGATAATTTTGTACTGCTTAAATTTAAGTAAAATTTTACATACATTTCAGAATTTAATTTCCTTCATAATAACAGACAGAAATATTGGGGGGAAATGGCAAACTGCATTTTATTTCTATAAATTATGGTTTTTTTAATTATTATTTCATTCAATATGCAAGTGTCTCAGTGTGAGGGTCTGGTGTCAATCCACTATTATCATTTAAAATTTTATTAACATTTTATTGTGAATTAAAAAAAAAATGAATAGTAATAATAAAACCATGATTGCAACTCTTAGGGTTAATTTACTTTAGCCAATTTTGCTATATTTTATTTTATTTATTATTATTTTTTATTATTATATTTATATATGTACATTTTTTCATATGTTCATCTTCTTTTTCCGGTTTTGGTTTTTACACTAACCTCTCATTCTTTACACTGACTACATATAAATTATTTTTCTTGTGAGCTAAATGTAATCCTAGCCGTTCATTTCCGCCCACTTGTCTTGGTGTGGCAGTCTGGCTATAGTGGATATTTACGTCGAGTCGATTGGGTTATCTGCATCCAAGCAAAATTGTAGCTTGAATCAACCCACGCAGGGCCACAAATGTGCACAAAGCTACTCGTGCCAGATCTTTATTTAAACATGGTATGTACATTTTTATTCCATATTTAACTTTCCAAGAGAGTCAGAATGTTATCTTGTGTCAGGACATCTGCTTATAATCTGAGGTTCATTCAGAGACAGTAAGAGGCATTATGTCTGAGATAGTTGTGTTGGTCTGTGGTGAGGTGATGGAGGGTGGATCATACCATGAGTATAGTTTTCTTTACAGCTGTAATCCCCAGATGTTTCGAGTCTGCTTTCTGAGACTGACGTAAACACACATTACTAAATGTTACAGTTGAGAAAACTGTAGATCGGGTTGTTTAATCCATCTAGACTCATTTTCAGTTCTAATCAATGAATCAGGACTTGGAGGCAGCGCATGTGGAAGTCTGATCTACTGCCGCAGATTGAGTAAAACCCCCACTTATTTCCCACTCTGCCTGTGTTTGGGTCTAATCAAGCCCAGGCCTGAGATGCTGTCAGAGTAATAACACAGTGTCAGAGAGTTATTCTCCATCCTGTAAACACAGAGACCACGATGTGGGTTTGAGAATGTGTCCTTAATGAGAGTTCTCTTTCTGGAGAGCTCAAGTCTTTGTCCAGAACCTATTTCATCACTCGGATTGCTGCTTGTGTCACCAGACAGAAGGTCCTGGACATGTGTAGTTATAAAATTGTTGTTAAAAAACATAAATATAGATGCAGTTTGTAAATACAAACCTATATAGGGTAAAAGATTTAGTAAGAGTCGAGTTATTTAAGCTAGTTATCTTTATAATGTGTTATATAGCGTATTTGCTACAGCCCTCTTTATCAGTAAAGTCTCTTTATCAGTAACACATATAGAGAAAGACGCTATTAGCCCACAGAAATGAGCTCACAGTTCTCCATGATTGGCTAGTGCCACTATGATTGACAGAGGACAGAGAGTATGCGCCATTCACCAAGAGAACATGGGCTGTTTTGCTCCATTGTACTCCTGGTCATCATCAGGATTTTAAATGGTGTTATCGGTAGCCCCTCACTGTGGTCTCAGATTTTTGGCCCTCGGAGTAAAGGACACATTTTACTTTGACCTCTCTTTTAGCTTATTTGAGTGTTCATGAGCTTAAAATGATCCTAAACTTTTAAAACTTTTCCTCCCACTTGTTTTGGTGCATCAGTGTGACTTGTCTGACTAGTGAATTGTTTTCTGTCAGAGCAAAACACAGGTAAAAGTATTTACGGTTTTAATGGTGAAGAGTTAAGAGTAAATGAATACAGTAAAGTGCACTGTGGTCTACAGGTTTTCTTTAAATTTAATATATAACAACTATAAAAGACATGCATTTTATAGTACTAGCCCAGTAACAAACCACAAAACCCAAATGTACTCTCAGCAGTATATATATATATATACACAAACCTTTGAAGAACTAATGCAAAACCCCCTTTTTTCTTTTTATTGCATTACAAACTCCAAGTTTGTCCATTCTTTTCTTCTTAATGCCTGAAACCTGTCAGGTGTTTAACTTTTAGCTTGTTGCCACCAACTTATTTGATAATTATGGTCTCTTCAGTTCCTAAAAGGATCTGTTTCGGTTACAGTATATCATGTAGCAGCATCCTAGATCACTCTTTATGGCTTCCCCAGATGGACATTTTAACATTGTAGTGTATTTTTTAAATCAGATTTTCTAATTCCATTTATGTTTCATTTATTTTCCATCTGTCCATGAATGTGGCTGTGCATTTTAACCTCCCTCTACAGAATGTACACTTCCTCAAAAAATGGTCACTTGTTCCAAAAACCGACTTCTATAAAAAGCTTCCCTTAATCACACATGACCAGAAATTGCTTTGTGTATAAATACAAGAAACCCACAATAGAGAAGTGAGGGAATGTGAGAAAGAAAGAACATAAAGAGAAGCAAGAAGCCAGTGGTGAAGCCTCGGCCCATTTCTCTGTGTTTTATTCATGATTGAATAATAAACATACTGTAGTAAAATTTAGGGTTTAAGTTTAATCTGGATACAAACACAATGGAGGTTGAATTTGATAATGTTATTACTTCTTTTAAATGAAATCTGTGATTATTTTGGGGAACTTTATAAGTTTGGAGTCTTGTACTCAAAAAAGAGTGATGATAATTATAAATGAATATAAAAAATAATTCTTTTAAAAAAGCACAGTAAATTAAATTTAAAAAATAATATAATAAGTAAAATTATATAAATAATTAGAAAACATGTAATAAGAATAAATATTTATATTCAACTTATACTGTATATTATACACTTGTATACTGAATATAATTGTAAGTATTTATATAATTTACAAGTAATTACATATAAAAAGGTTTCCATTTAGGCCGCTTTTCTGAGGCTTAAAACCTCATTTATTCAACGAACATTTAAAGAACCAATGAAGAACTTCTTTTTCTAATAGTGTTCATTAAATGTCAAATGTTATGAACATTTTAAATTTAAACATAATTCAAATTACCCATTATTCTGGTTGTTTCTCTTGTTGTATCCTTAAAAATTTTAAGGAATGCTTGAACAACCATTTTGGTTTTCTGACTTAAAGAGTTCTTAAAAGGTTTTACTGGATAATTAAGAGTTCTTAGCGTCCAGGAAAGGGTTTTATTCTACACTTATCCATGCAGTAGAGTGTCCTATCACTATTATACCAAATTCTGACAATGACAGATAATGATCCTTTCTGATAAGTTCTTCTGGATTCCTAAAGAGAACTTTTAAGGGTTCCGAGAGGATTCGGTGTGTCATATGTAAACATTATATCTGAAATACAATACTGAATTTTCTAACCTAACATTCTCTCAGGTGTGTGTCTACAGTAGATCCAGAGTGAGTAAAACTGAACATTGTACACAATCTCATGTGCATGTGTTCTTATGTGTCACACAGACATATGAGACGAGTTTATAAATAACAGTGTTCTGGATGTACAGCCGTAATGAGCTTTATTAAACCAGTGCCTCAGGGTTTCTCGCTCAGACGGGTGTTCTGCTGTTCTGGTGAGACCATTATATTAGATTAGGGTAGAAATACATGAGATAAATTTAGATTAGATTAGACATCTGGTCTGGTGTGGAACACACACACACCAGGGCCAGCCTAAGCCTTTATAGGGCCCTAAGCAGAATTAGATTTGGGGCCCCACCATCTCTGTACTGCAAATACTAATGACTGAAGTTAATGCTTAATCATTTACACACTTGTAAATTCTAAATAAATTTGTCATTTTATATTTAAGGGGCTGTTTGTAACAATCTATGATTTTTTTAAAGTTTAAATTTATTACAGAAATATAAACTCAAAATGAGTTATACTTTTGTTATTTTAACAAAAAAAACATTCATTATTATTTTCATAAAATTATTAGTTAATATTAGATTAAAATGATATCTACCTGCCGAACATTACCTGAGCATATCTTGTATGAATTGAAAGCTTGTTTGATAACGTAACATAAAACCATCCTGAAGAACAAGTTTAACTATTTGTAAACATAAACATTTAATCTGTGATCTGTGTGGGGAAAAAAACAACTTCATCACAAAGAGGTATGTGGGTTAAAGGTCTGTGCAGCATTTTTTCATCAGAGGATGAAAGTTGGGGTTTCTGATCTGGAACGTCACATTGTTCTGCCTACTTCCTCTGAACATTACTTTGTGGCTCACCACAATTTCCTCCAACCTGCAATTAGAAAAAGAAGATTATAATTAATGCATGAACCGCATTTTGAGAGATTAAGGATCAGTTTCCAGGGTTTCGTCAAAGCAGGAAATTCCAGATTCCTGGAAAGCACTGTATCCTAATCAGAGGGTCAGGATGGTTTATAATCTTATTCACTGATAAATCATAGTCACGCTCACAGAAGGTCAGAGAGATGACAAAATGACAAAATGGCAAATAAAGCCATTGTAGTGCATCAGCATTCACAGACACTGTGACTCCTCCTCCTTTTATAGTCTTATATATAACCGTTGGGGTTCATTTCAACAACAATTGAGTTTTTACAAAATCTAACGTATGATTGAAAGTTTATCTTAGAACTTTACACATAATCTGTATATAAAATCACATGGTAGGTTCACAGCAGTCTCCTTACACAAACTTTACACAAACAGACGGAGGACACAAATGTTTTCCTGAGCTAACTGGGCTTAGACACGGCATTTCGTGTGAAAACACTCCTGTATATAATGGACGAAACCTAACGTGAGAGGAAAACTGAAAGAGGAAAAGTCTGTGAGTGTAATTATCTCCCGGCATTTCCCCGGCATTTCCTGCTTCTTTCTGTCTGAAATGCTGTCTGGGGAGCCCATTTACTGACAGCGTATCTGTCAGAAATACCACATAATCACATTTTCAGCAGTAGCAGTGTGTTCTGTAAAGTTTCGACTTCTTCGTGCCCTTATGTGTGTGCGTGTGTTTTTAATTGTAGATATAAAAAGAACAAAGAAAATGGTTTCTAATTTAGCCTGAAGGTTAACTCATTATTATGTAGTCTAGTTAGAACCCAGTGGGCAGGTACAGAACCAACACAGTGTTAACACACACACTGACTGCTTTACGGAGGTGGAGCAGCTAGACTTTTTTTTGTTGTTGCTAGAGGTAATAACGCTTTACACACCACCCAACACACTCTATGCAGCAGGGGTGTTTCCTGGCATATAGGTATCATAGTTGGTCTCACAGGGTGCCACCTAAGCGGAAGGTCTGATTAGGAACCCTCCACCCATCTTTAAAAAGATATACATCAATCAACCTTAACATTAACACCACCTGCCTCAACAGCCTCCACAACAGCTCTGGCCCATTGGGCAATAGACTCCAGTTGTCCTTTCTTGAATGCTTTTGGTAGATACTAACCACTGCATACCAGAAAAAAGACCTACAGTTACAGTGTACGCAGGGTTTGGGGAGCAGGAGGAATCAGGACTCAGCAGGTGTAGCTCATCAGAATGGAAGATGAGAAGAGAAAACCAAGAGTTAAGTATGATCTTTATGTAATGGTGACTTTAAATATAAGGAGTGCACTACAAGGGACAAGTAACTACAAGGGAGAACCAGAAGGTGACACAGACATTAGGGGGCCCTGGGACATAAGGCAGCCAGCCACTCCACCGTCATCAAACCTGAGTGAAGGCGTGAGAGTGGGGGCGTGACAACATCCAAACATCCCAGTTTACCAAAACACTCTATAACCATGAGCCTTCCAGCTCTACGCCTTGAACTACAGGAAAACTATGAAGAATATGCTTGATTGAACAAATACGTCTTCAGCCTAGACTTAAAGACTGAGATTGTGACTGAGTCCCGAACACTAATTGGAAGGCTGTTTCTATAGTTGTGGGGCTCTATAAGAGAAGGATCTGCCCCCTGCTGTAGCCCTCATTATTCGAGGTATCAGCAAATAGCCTGCACCTTTTGACCGAAGTAGGTGTGGAGGATCGTAAGAGACTAGAAGTTTGCCAAGGTACCGTGGCGCGAGACCATGCAAAATTTAACGGGGAGCCAGTGCAGTGTGGCTAAGACCGGGGTGATATGTTCATATTTTCTGGTTCTAGTAAGGATTCTGGCTGCTGCATTCTGGACTAACTGCAGTTTGTTTAT
>JAOVVF010000026.1:818423-838567 GCA_028565595.1 Duopalatinus emarginatus
GAGAGAGAGAGAGAGAGAGAGAGAGAAAGAGAGAGAAAGAGAGAGAGAGAGAGAGAGAGAGAGAGAGAGAGAGAGAGCATCCGTTATATCCGTTCATGAGCCCCGTAAAGGCGGAGCCATCCTGCTTCACCTCTCCTCTTCATTATGAACTTCTCAGTGATTTCGCCATCGATGGAGTGCTGCATCCGCTATCCACGAGTGCTGAGTTACAAATGAGCGATTATGTAGGCTACAGAGCGGAGATGCCCGGACCACCACCACCACCATCATCTTCTCCGCCTCCTTGTCCTGCTGCCTGGTGCCGGTGCGTGTTCACCTTCAGCGCGACACAGCGAGCGGATGCTGGAGATCGGCTAAGCGAGATGAACAATAGCCTCACGTACCTGGAGGAAATACGCACCGCGTTTCGGATTAAAAGAAAAAAAACTCTTGGCATTGTGCACCTGCAGGGTTTATGAAATCATTCCACATTTAAGAGATTAACTTTTTTCTCCCAGCTTTACCTCTGATTAACAAAAGAGGACAGGATGATGGCCTGAGGAAGGAGACGTGCGTTTGTCCAGGACGCATCAAATAATGACGCACAGTTTCCAAGACGCATAAGTTTGATTTCTGTCCTTGTAAGCGCCTGCATGCCGCATAAACACCGGCTCAGCGTGTTTCTCCCTTATTTTGTGTGTGTGTGTGTGTGTGTGTGTAACGGGGGTGTGTTACAGCTGCATGTTGCGTAACTACAGTCTCTAGACTTTCTCTTCGGTTCTCTCAGCATAGGTTCATGCCAGTGGATGCTGAGGTGCAGGAGCAAGAAGACATGCATTTACACGTTAGCATCACATCACTGCTCCATCCAGACTAATACTTGGGACATCATTAATTCCACGGTTGATGCCAGAGACCCCTAAAAATGATGATGATGATGAAGATCATGATGATGGTGACAGTGTGCACGCCCACTGCATGCATGTCTTCTCTGCTTGCACTCTAGGATGTTGCGGCAAGCGTTACGCGAGGGGCTGCGAGCGTCCTTCCATAAGCTGGGCCACTTTGTCGCCAACCACCCGGTGTTCTTCGCCTCAGCACCAGTGCTCCTCTCAGTGCTGCTCGGTGCCAGTTTCAGCAGGTACCGCGTGGAGGAGGAAGTAGAGCGCCTGCTGGCCCCCAAACACAGCCTGGCGAAGATTGAGGGCAACCTGGTAGATAGCCTGTTCCCCGTCAACCGCTCCAAACACACACTTTACTCGGACCTGCAGACACCGGGCAGGTACGGCCGCGTGATTGTGACCTCACGCAGGGGCAGTGTGCTTGAACCTCACCACATTGACCTCGTCCTGAAGGTAAGACTGGGTTGATGAAAGTTTTGTGAAATGATCTGTGTTCCATGGAGCACTGGATTTCAATGTGAGGACAGACATCACAAATCAGTAATTGAAGGGTTCTGCTTTTCACCTAAATGAATCCAAACCTCAGTAACCCAAGAATAAGCAGGTCTTTATATAATCTTGGACGTAATGTGTTTTGTTGATGGAAATTATAATAATAAAAATCTTAGTGGCTCCATTATATTATTTGAATAGAAGGATGTTTGTCACATTAAATTTATTTCACAGTTAAAGAAATCAATGGTGTGAGTTAATGGGAAAAGAACTTATGTGGATTTCAAGCCCTGATTAACTCTAAAGACTCAAATACAAAACAAAGCCTGATATCCACTGACTGTCTCACTAACTGAAATTGAACACCGTTCTTCTGAAAGATTTTACCTCTGCTGGTGATACCTCAGCTGTCCAAGGCTCCAAAATCTCTCATATGTATTTAATTGGGTTGAGATCTGATAACTGTAGACATGATTTACATAATTTTCATAATCATCAAACCATGCAGTGAGACGTTGAGCCCTACGGATGGGGCAGAATCATCCTGGAAAAGACCACACCCATCAGGACAGAAATGTTCCATTATAGGATAAAAGTAATCATTCAGTCACACTGACACTTCATACTAAGTACGGTAAACCATCGACAAAATAAACAAGTACCCTTCTACTTGTGGCACGACATGATGTAGACCAGACATAGACATACAGTAGCGAAGTTTATTGTTTTGTAACAGGAGCTGTTGCAAAACAACAACAACAAAAATAATCATTCAAATACTCCACAGTGACATGCCAGAAAAAAACTGGTACAGACTGTAAAAAAAATCTGGTACAAATTGACGGTGGCTCATAATGGTATGGGGTTTGTTTAGCTCGCATTCCATGAGGACCCCTGGTACGTCTACAAACGTCTCTGACAGCGAACAGTGTGTGTGCCTCCTTTCTGATGAGTTACACTCGTTCATGTCTTACATGTCCTTGGGCTCTTCCAACAGGACAATGTACTACAGCACATGTCTAGAGATGTGAAACTATGGTTAGAGGAACATCATCTGAGTTTGGGGTTTTTTCATTCACACCTAAGTCATCAGATCTCAACATCATCTCACACATCTGGAATGCCACTGTGGAAAACAGAAATCCTATACTGTTCTGAAGGAAGTATGATGTTCATTACCTACAGAATATTTCCACTTGGTCATAGAGTCCATGGCCCATGGTGTACCTACCAAGTATATAGCATGTTGGTATACCAGTTTTTCTGGTACTTGAGTGGATTTTTGCTTAATTAAAATCGATATAATATTGATTTTTCTTTGTTTTGTGAGTAGGCCTAAAAGAAATAAAAAAAAAAACCAGGAACATGCATCCCTTCAGAAATGACCCATAACTGAATTACGTGGTCTGAGTTGCTTTCAGAGATGCGAATCCGCTTCAACATTTAGTGATAATTTTGTTTGTTTGTGGTCTCTGTGCTATGTGTATTTAGTCAAATGAATTTTAAACAGGAAGTAAAAGCAAACGTCCTTGGAGCTGTGCCATGCTTCCCTGTTGCCTAGCAACGGAGACTCTGCAGGTCTCCACAGTTGTATGTGAACGCTTTTAAGGACTTGATATAATCACACACAGCCTTGACACCAGCAATTTCTCTGTCAGCTGAACAGCAATCTTTTTAATTGCCTTTGTGGACAGCTGGGCAACATATGTCTCTTTGTATTCAGCGGGTGGAAAGACATCTGTTACACACAGGCCGCCTCTAATTCCATGTTATAGCATGGGCATGGAAAATCCTCTGTTCTGATTCGCTGGCAGGTGCACAGTAACTAAGGACTAACACACTGGGTGTTGCTGTTATAGTAAAATACTGAGCAATTTATAATTTATTTATAACGGCACCATAGCAATTTGCCAACATTTTTTGTTTATCAAAAAAAACTTTTTTCCTATTCATTGTCACAGAGCATTCAATGTAGAATTGTAATTCTTGTTCTTACTCACACTATAGTATCAAAAACTGTTCTTTCCTCTTTATTTTGATGTTAACATCACAAAAAAAACCTGTCATGTTAGTTATGTATCTGTAAATGTAAATGTATATGACCATGTATCATTCTTGTCAGCTCCACAGTGCCATCACACACATCCAGGTTCCGATGCTGGGCTTCAACTACACTTTTGCTCACCTCTGCCTGCTGGATGACAACAAGAACTGCATCATAGACGACATCCTGCGAGTGCTGGAGGAGATGCGAACAGCCCGCGCTTCCAACCGGACTGTGCCGCTGCTACGCTACCCCATCACACGCCTCAAGGACGGACGAGAGGCCTACATCGGACACCAACTTGGCGGGGTACAGACCGTGGGCAACGGTCGAGAAGGTGTCCGTGGTGCCCGCGCTCTTCAACTCACTTACTACCTCCAGGTTACCAGTGCACTGAACGAGGTGGTGGCAGCTCGCTGGGAGCTGCTGTTCTGCCGTGAGCTGGAGCAATTCAGTGCAGCACACCCTGAGCTTGGGCTCTACCCATTCACCTCATCCTCACTGCAGAGGGACTTTCAGAGGACAAGTCGTGTATCCGAACTCCCGCTGCTCTTCAGCCTAGCTGCATGCCTCTCGCTCGCTGTGCTTTGCTCTTCTATGAGAGACTGTGTACGCACCAAACCCTGGCTGGGAATCCTAGCGCTGGTTACTGTCAGCCTTGCAACTCTCACTTCTGCTGGGATCTTTAACCTCACGGGAGGGAAATACAACTCCACGTACCTTGGCATTCCTTTCATCATGCTGGGTAAAACACCATCACTATCACTAACCATCCTTCCATTCTATAATTAATATAATTTATGAGTTATGCATTTATGAATAAATGCTATTAATTTTGAATAAGTAACACATGAGCTTAAAAAAGTGACCCCATGTCGAGTCACATTAATCAAAAATGGGGTCGTGAGAAAAACTCTTTTGTTGTATTTAAATTTAAATTATGATGATGGATTTTGTGCTACTATTTTGAAATGGTATTTTGGTCTTGACACGTTACAGGTACAGTAGCATGGCCATAATCTTTAATCTAATCTAATTTAACTTTACTTATGTTCTCAGCAACTTTGAGTGACAGAAAACATCAACATGACTTTTATTCAACCTGGATTTACATGACAGCTTTGGGTTTATTGTCCATTTTACTTGCCCACAATTTTTTTGAAGCCAAGAAATAGCATGTTCAGGGACTTGATTTTCTTTTTCTTTATCCTGTCTAAACATATTGCGTGATAGGTCCAGAAAAAAAAAACAACTGATATATGAAAACTATCCAGATATTTAGTATATTATTATAAAGGTACCTTTCATATCTTTTTAATGTCAGAACATAGTATAAAGGTGCTGTCAGTAGTGTCATCCTAGTTGATGGTACTGTTAATTTGTGAGAGTGTACGCTTCAAGTAACACAAAAAGTTCCCTCTAAATTATATGCAGTAAAAGTAAATGGGGAAAGTGAGCGCTCCTGTTAAACAATCATCAACACTTGTGGAGCTGCTTTTGTAATCTCATTAAACATTAAAATCCAGATGGAAGAACTAGCACAGAGCAACAGTGTACTCTCAGTGGGAGTGTAGGCTCAGATATCCTCAGTTATCCTACTCCCAAACAATCCAAATAACTGAATAAATCCTGATATGGTTTGTTAATACATTTGGAATAATCGTGTGAACGAACACACACAACCACATAAATCGTGTACGTTAACAGATTTTCTCTGTCTTTATCTCTGTCTTTATCTCACTCCTGCTATTGTTCTCTATCTTTCACACACTCTGTAATTAGTGCCATGTGTAGGAGGGGGTTTCTGGTAACTAGAGCACACTGTGGAAATAACACGATGGAAGCATGACAGAAAGAGTGCCTGAGAGGTTAGGGGTGCACACAGGAGGAGGTACATTAGGCAGAATGGCACCTCAGGCAAGAAGACATAAAAGTACAGAAAACATATTTGGCTTAAAAGATCCAGATATCTAATAAGTCTTATTCAGCTACGCTTTTGCCTTTAAGCTGTTGCGCTGATAACAAGCCAGCAACTGTGCCATCTAAAGCCATCTCCACACTGGACTATTTTCAGCTTGATCTAGCTGCAGCTGAAAAGAAAAATGCACTTGTGAAAGAAAGAATTTTGGTCGTGACTTGAGATTAAAATCTTGGGAGTTGAGAGTAAAATGTGAGAGTTGCTATTAGGCTTTTCTAAAATCTAATGGCTGACTGTGGGCTTTATGGTAAGTGGGACTATAGAGATTTAAGTGCAGACGTTTTAGGATTTTTTAAAATGAAATTGACAGATAAAACTCATGGTAAAGTGTTGCTAGCTTTCACGAAGCAGATTCTTGCATAACCTACTGTATTTCTTACTGGCGTTACAGCCTACAACCAAAGTTATTATGCAAGCAATGGTGTTATGAAAAACATGATTTGGGCATGCAGAACTGCCCCAGTAAAGTGGACTAATTACAGTTTTCTCACATTTCTAGCATAGCTGTAATGTTACATCGAGAAACACACACACACACACACACACACACACACACACACACAGAGAGAGAGAGAGAGAGAGAGAGAGAGAGAGAGAGAGAGAGATAGATGAAATACATACGCCCGCACTATGAGTCTGGAAGACCTTGGATGAGGATGTTTCTGATAGATTAAGCCCACGACATAGAAATATAATAATTTGATTGGCTGACATGAAAATGAGATTGTCTATTCATTTACACTAATTTAGACTTGCTGAGGCTGGAGACATTTTGAAAACTTTGGAATGCGAAGATTGGAAAAAATTCTGTCCCCTTACTGTCTACATATTTTTGGCTTTATAGCGTATAAAGAGAAAATACTTCTGATGCCCATTAGGCATGCTAATAAATTTATGGTATCCCTAACAAATGGAAGTCTCAGGAGTTACACTCTGAGATCAATCACTTATTCCATCTGTGCTTGAGTTCATCCATTCTGTGGTGAGGGAAAATAGAAACATGGGACATGGTAATTACAGCATTACAGACTGCTTCCAGCACAATGAGCCCCTATCTCTGTGCTCCACCAAAAAAAAAAACTAATTCTATTACAGAGACATCAGCCATTGAATGGGCTCATTTGATAATCCTCCAACAATGATGGAACAACTGACAGAGGAGGTATGATAGGTTGTAATTGCCGGGATTAATATTACAGTTATAGCGAGGATGAGCTGGTTGTGTGCTGTCTAATGTGTGGGGGAAAACCATAGTGGTGGTAAAGATGCATGTAATGAGTTTCGTTATGCCCCTGATGTGCAGAAGTAGAACAATTCCACGATCTTATCACTATGGCTTTTTTTTCAACTGCGGGTTGAATTAGTATAAAAGAAGCTGGAGGAACTGTAGCAGCTTTTCTCAGAGAATGTAAAACAGGTCACACACACAAGAAAAAGACAAAGATAAGATACATGAGGAAGATTAGTGACAGAGAGAATGCAATGAATAGCAGAAACCCAAAGAAGAATAAGTGAATTCTGAATTATGATCATTCATTTTCTATAGCGGCAGCTCTGACAGTCGTGCAGCTGCAAATCACACATTATAACATGTAATCATTTCTATAATAACAGCTCATTCCTAGAGAATTTAAAAGGTGTCTGTAATAAGTGAAGGTGCTGCAATTTTAAACTTCAAGACAGAAGAATTTAACAGATAGTAAATAAAAACCGTAATCACCGGCAAATTGCTGTGATACAAAAAGAATAAAACACTAAGGGATGTGCAGTCATAGGCAAATAATTAAATTCACAGTGATAACAGGTATTCTGCTTCAGCATACGCTATAGTATTTTACTATAACAGAACAACAGTGTTTTGTTCCTTACATATCTGGAAACAAAGGGATGCTGAGTCATCCTCATCCCTTTTCCCCTATCTGCCTCTTCCCTGAGTATTCTTTCTCAGCCTGTAATAATTTACTCATCCTAGGGGACAGTACAGAATTAATAATGCATAGCTTTGATTTGGAGATGATCCTGGTACGAAATCTGCTATGCCCAAAGTCCAGTGAAATGAACGTCCTGTAGAAACAGTTCTCAGGCAGTGCAAAGGGGTATGACAAGGCTGGAGGAATCTCCGTCATGTCTGATGAGTCACCGGTGCTGTGGCAACCCTGGAGGTGAGAGCCATCTGCTCCAACTCTGCACTCAGCCTGTTAAATAAAGAACTAATGAAAGAAAGACAGAAAAGGAGAAATACAGAGGATAGTGTGAGGTGTGTGCATAAATACAAATGGTTTAAATAAAATGGTTTAAAATGTTTTTAAAACTCATTCTTCTTTGTTCAAGTGTCCGTCATCTTTGAGATGTGAGGGCTGTGATATCTCTTATGGAAGCTTTTAAAAGTAGGCTGACCCAGTTACTCCAGCGTCTCAGACTTAAGCAGAGTCCCTGAGCAACAACATGAAGCTCTTACCCAGCACAGTGTGTACGAGAGCTCCCCCCACATCACATCAATTATACATAAGTGACCGCATTATATGCACTGAGAAAGTCTAAGCTACAAGTAAAATTCGGCTACTAAGTTTCTATGACTAGCATGATCATTCACATGCCAAGAATGGGCATAGACTCAGGCACCTGGCAGTAACAAATGACTGGAAGAAATGAAACAAATAATTGAGAATGACTTGTGTGGTTTGGCGTGTAGGTTAATTCACAGTGAGAGATCATACAAGAGACAAAAGACAGACAAGAGTCCAAGTGTGACCGGTTCACACTTCCTGTAGCAGGTTGTTAGCATGCTGGGTAAATAGAGCAGGAACACAGCTGCCAATAACCTTTTAACCTTATGTTCTTTCATTAAACCGTCTTCTTCAAATCTGTGCATCATAACAATCTTTACTCCCTTGGCCTGTTGAATCAAATCAAGTCTGACAAGGACACCTCGGGCAAATTTTAGACTGTTATTTTTGGATCGTTCAGGATCCTGGATGCTGTAGCGTAGAAACACAGAGGAGGGAGGAGTCATCTGTAAACAGACATATTAAACATTTGAACTAGGTGGTGAACTGGCTCTTAAATTGGTGTTAAATTTATGCTCCATGATGAAACACGATAAATATGTATATACTTAAATATTTGTGATGTGTTTATGATACTAATGTGAAATCCAGTGTACAAGCAGTGAAGATGCAGGTGGAGCTATGTGGTGCAGTTCTGCATTGCATTAAAGGCACGTCTTGGCTAGTTATCAGTCTACAAAACAAGGAGTATGATCAAGTTGATGGTGGTATTAGCATTAATGCTTGGAAGGCTAATCTCTTTGTCTTTGAGCAGCACAAGTGCACAGGTAAGGAGGTGAGAGACCTGGACCGGTTGTATGACTAAAGAGCTGCTGCATCACTCACTTTAAGTAAAGATGAAGCAATGTCGAAAATCCTACAATACTCCTATCATTACTATCAAGAAAATAGACCAGTGAAACAAATCAGGCTAAAAAAATATGAATTTTATTAGTAAATAAATATTTGTTCAGGGTAGATTTTTCCTTTAACATTATGAGCATGTCTACAGGCAGGTCAGATCAAATAAAATAGCTACTGGGAGACCTGAGATCCATTTGTCACTGAAGTTTTAGTGCAGAATCGCCATCTTGTCAGGCTTTTAGTAAATAATTTATGCTTCCCGTTTCCCAGCAGACACTTCTGTCACTTTAAGTGAAAGGCTCAGCAGCTTGAACTAGTGATTGTGTTGGGCAATTCATGATTTAAATAGGTCTAAAAATCTCTCTCTCTTTCTTTCTCTCTCTCTCTCTCTCTCTCTCTCTCTCTCACTCTCTCACTCACTCACTCACTTTCTCTGTCTCTTTAAGGTCATGGCTTGTTTGGCATGTTCGAGATGCTGTCTTCGTGGCGACGGACCCGTGAGGACCAGCATGTAAAAGAGCGAGTGGCTGCAGTATTCTCAGACTGCATGCTTCCCTTCACAGCCAGCACCGCCCTTCACCTGGTCACCTTTGGCATCGGCGCCAGCCCGTTTACGAACATCGAGGCTGTGCGCCTGTTCTGTCGCATTGCCTGCATATCTATCCTCTTCAACTACCTCTACATCCTCACGTTCTATGGGTCCAACCTGGTTTTTGCAGGTTACCTCGAAAACAACTATCGCCACAGCCTGTTCTGCAGGCGTGTACCCAAGCCTGATTTACTGCAACAAAAGCCAGCTTGGTATCGCTTTCTGATGTACACACATTACAATGAGGAAGTGTCTGAACCTAGTGACCTACATGTCTATGAGAACCATCTCCTGGTGGCCTTCATGAAGCGCTACTATTGTGACTGGATCACCAACACTTACGTCAAACCCTTTGTAGTGCTTTTTTATTTAGTATACATCTCCTTTGCACTGATGGGCTACTTACAGGTGAGCGAAGGCTCAGATCTCAGTAATGTTGTTGCCACAGACACCAGCACTATTGCCTACACCCGGGCACAACAGCGCTACTTTAGCAGTTACAGCCCTGTAATAGGCTTCTACATCTATGAATCTATTGAGTACTGGAATGCTAGTGTGCAGGAGGACCTTCTGGAGTACACCAAAGGGTTTGAGCGGATTTCCTGGTTTGAGAGTTACCTAAATTACCTGCATAGTCTGAACATTTCGACTAGTCTTTCGCACAGGAACTTCACAGAGTTCCTGCGGTCGGGGTTCCTCCGCCAGCCCCGCTACCTCCATTTTTCAGATGACATTATATTTGCCAAGCGGGCTGATGGAGAGTTTGATGTAGTGGCTTCCCGGATGTTCCTGGTGGCCAAGACAACAGAGAACAAGCGAGAGGAGATGTCTATTTTGTTAGATACACTGCGGAAGCTCTCTCTGACCTCCAGGGTGAAGTTTATCATTTTTAACCCTTCATTTGTGTACATGGACCGCTATGCATCATCAGTGGGTGCACCACTAAAGAACTCATGCATTGCTGCTCTGTTCTTGCTCTTCTTTTCTAGCTTTTTGGCTGCTGACCCTTTGGTGAATGCCTGGATAACTGTGACAGTGGCCTCTGTGGAATTTGGTGTGGTCGGATTTATGACCCTGTGGCAGGTGGAGTTAGACTGCGTGTCAGTGCTGTGCCTGATATATGGGGTTAACTATGCCGTAGACTCAAGTGTACCTTTAGTGTCAGCCTTTGCTCTGGGACGGGAATCAACACGTACACAATGGGTAAAGGTTTCCCTAGAGCGGCACGGGGTCCCTGCGTTGCAGAGTTACATGTGCTATGGAGCGGCATTGTTGCCTTTAGCAGCTGTTCCGTCCAACCTTACTCACACGCTATTCAGGTGTTTTTTCCTCACTGCCCTCATCACCGCCTTCCACTGCCTAGCTATCCTTCCAGTCCTCCTAACATTCCTACCTCCCTCCAAGAAAAAGAGGAGGGAAAGGAAAAACATGGCTGAGCACCGGGAAGAGATTGAATGCGTAGAGATGGCAGACAGTACGCGAGTGGTTGATCAGATTACCACTGTCTGATTAAACTGACAAAATTTAAATTCTGACCAAGAGTCTGCAGGGCTTGGACACACAGGGTCCATTAAGACCTAGAAGGAACACTCACGTCCTGGAGGCAGATATAATCTGAGAAAAAGACGAGTTTGAGCAAAGGAATTTGAGATGTCTTGTTAGAACTAGGCTTTGTTGTCATGGTAAAAAGTGCTTGAAAGGTCTCGCCATTAACACAAGGCTAGGTTGTCATGGTGAAAGCCCTCTGAAGTTTGTGCTGCACATCTTCCATCCCTGTGTGGATGGCGAGAGAAGGTTTTTGTTCAGTGAACTAAATGAGCCAAATTTTCTGGCCAGCTGGATAATTACAGAGCAGCTCATAGACTAGCAGCTGAATGCTCTCAACAAGGTTTTGCCTTAATGCAGTTCAGACGCACATACATGCTGTACAAACCATTGCAACACTACTGTGATATAAAAATATAAAAATATGAACCCCTCCACTTATAGTTACAGGTGGTCAGGGGGTCCTCATTGCTAAGTCAAGGTAGCCATAGTTGTTTTTTAAATAGCCATGTCGTTTATTAGCCATATAAATCCAATCTCTGGCCAATTTGTAATTTCAAGAATTTACTGCCACCCCTGAATTTCTTTTTTCTGTATCAAATGGAATAACAGCGAAACTCGGTTCAGCAGAGATGCGGATACTTGCTTGAAGGTCATTGTGCACTGCATCGCTTCCATGGTAACCCTTCATATCACCACGGAGGCCAGATTTTAGAGTTAGATTATACTGTAAACACATAATTTCATTCCCCTCAAACATTCAGCTCGTAATTGGAATTGATGGCCAATTAAGTTATGCAGCAGTGCAGGTTGAAAATAACCTCTGAAGGATTTTGATTCTGGAGTTCCTGGAGTAAAATAAAATGATGAAAATCACACTGTCACACACAATGCTCCTCATTAATATGTATGAACCAGAATCATTCTCTTTGTGTCCTTGCTCTCTCTGTATGAGAGGTACAAAGGGGGGGAGAAGATAAGGGCAGAGAGAGAGATACATACACAAAGAAAAAGAGACTGGAGATAAGGGCAGTGAGAGTTAATCTATTCTTTGTTTGTTTTGTCTGTTATAATTACACAATAAAGTCAACTTTTTCTTTTATGTAAGCAGTGAGACCTACTCAGTTCTGGATTCTAATTTGTCAGAAGGCAAATCACAGGCTTATAGTAACACACCGATTCTAATATGTTATATGTTTTTATAGTAACAGCTCATTCACAGGAAAGTGTACATTGGATGATCATGATAATCAGATATACAACCACCAGTTGTAATTGCTGACATGGTAAATTTTTGTGTGTGTTTATTTAACATTCTGAAAGCAGTCTCCGGTGTCAGTGCTTTCTAACAGTGAGAGTTAAAACTGTCATTTAAAGTTCTCTGACTTTATCAGAGTTTTTTCACATCTTCAGAGAAATTCATGCTACTACCAAGCTTGTCTTATTAAGTTCATGATGAGAGAGCAAATAAGAGAGGCTGGTGAGGAAGCGCAAGTTTAGAACAGGACGTAAATTGTTTCATGGATGTTCCATAACAATAAATCTAGCTATATACTATGTCATTTGTTTGTTAGTAAGACAAGTATGGCATGTCTTCAGTACATGTTATAGTAGAGGAAAACCTGAAAAATAATCAAGCTGATGTAGTTTTTACACTTGCTGCTTGCTGTTCTAAGTTTAGTCACTATCTGCTTTACTGTTTTATATTTTACTACATTACTAAACATCTCATTTTCTAGAATATACTATCATCTATCTCTTCCTGCATGCTTGCTACTTAGACCGTAGATGTTTGGTATTAAAGCTTGTCCCTATATGTTTGCTATTTAGGCTGTATTTGTATTTAGGCTTGCATCTTAATCACTTACAACTTCCCAGTCCCATTCTAGGTCAGTTAATCTGGGGTAGGCTGAACCCAAAACTTCATCAGAGTGTACCACTTGATGGTACTTGAATGATGTCGTTCTGTGGGACCTAATGACCTACATTTATTTAACTCTCTCTGTTATTAAGAAACTGTACTTGAAAACCTGTTACCCTTTAACAGATAATCTTGTTGGATTTTTTTTTTTTGTCTTTTGTTGCAATGTTATATGCAATGTAAATTAATCACATTCATTTCAGTGATATTTTGCCTCATATATAAATTATATACATGCCTGATTGTCAGTGTAACCTCTGATATTACCAACACACCAGATTTGGATCACATAATCTCCAAGACTAAATATAAGAAATAGCCTGAAATCATGCTGTAGAAAACTAATTCTTGGACATTTAATCACATTTTATTTATTTTTTTTGGTTGTTTTTGTTCTAACATAAAGGCCTGATATTGATATTGCACACACAGAACACAAAATACACATGAATTTACCCATGTAGGAAAGAATTGTGGGTTTTCTATCTATTTGTATAAATTTCAAGCTAATAAAGCAAAGCAGGACATTGAAGTATTTAGTGGAGTTATATACGAGTGTGGATTCATAGAGCAGTCAAATTCAACATCATTGCACACTGCCATCATGTGGTGAACAAAGAAAATGTGGTTTGACTGCGCATCATTGTTATCGTGTCATGCATGACAAGTGTATAATTGCTGTTGACAGATTCTAGCTTGCGATCATAGACATGATGTGCAGTATAATCAAGTCACTTTATAGTATGTCTTTAAAGGAAACTGTTAATTATATAATCCCTTTAAACATACTATAAGTCCATACTAAAAGCCATTTGATGAGTTCTTTGCTATAATAATAATAATAATAATAATAATAATAATTATTATTATTATTATTATTATCATTATTATTATTATAAAAAAGAAAGATGTGATGTATGATGTATTCATGTATTCATGTGTAGGACATGAATACATTCTTTTTGAGTAGTAAATATAATTTTAACACCTGCAATCTAGGTACATATTCGTTCATGTAAATCCAACAGACTGTAGTTTTTCGTCATGCTATTGACTGAAAGTGTACATGAACGCAGAGGAACTCCCAACATCACAATTTGTGATCACGTTGAAAAAATACAACCCAACCACCAAATGTCAAACGTTAACAAATTAGCTTTCAAATAGTGTATTTAACATGTATTTGACATGTATTTCTAGCGAGTAATTATGTTATTTCTTGTGTTGATTTTGATGGAAGGGTTTAAAGGGTTTAAAGAAGACATTTCGGGTTTAGGGAGTATGCCAGGCACACCTCTCTTTTATTAAGCAATAACTGGACAGATATAATTGCATCCACCTACGTATCATTTTAATAGCGGATGAGATTATGAATGCGATCATTAACTTCAGAGTGAGTGAAGCTCTTTAGAAGTCAGTCTGCGGGATCTGCGGCAAACCGGGAGACTCACGAATTATATCCGACAACAGACTGTGGCGGAGAGGCCCGGTGACCGCGAGCGGTTTCCTCCGGTTGTCAGGTACTACTTATACCGCACATCTAGGGGGAAATAGGGGAAAAAAAATACTTTTAAAAAGGGTACAAGGGTACAGGAACAGATAAATAAACAATGTATTATAATTATTTGGCATATATACATTTTATAAATAAAGTAAAATAAAGTATATAATACAATTGTATTAATATAAAACTATTTTGTATGTAGACCTGTTTAGAATGTAAAGCATTATTATTTTGATTTTTGTCATTGAGTGACCAGACGATGATGAGTATGATGATGATTACTATAATTATTAGCTGATAAAAAATGAATGACTAATATATGTTGACATTGCGGAAGATTTTACATATTTAGATGTTAGTAAATGAAATTTACAAGACTGAGAAGCTCATTTTGAATATAGTTTTAAAACTATATCTGATGGTGAAGTTAATATTGACTTGGACGCCTACATGACAAAGAAAATGACAGAGAAACCCAAAGTCAGTTGTCAGATTAATTTCAAAATAGAATAATTAATTAAATAATTGAATAAATAAAAAAATAAATATTTCTTTAAATTTATATTTCTAGAAAGGTGCTTTGGGACAATGTCCATTGTTAAAAGCACAATAGAAATAAAACTGAACTGAATTGAATTGTAACAAGCAGAAACAGTAGTTTTAAAGAGCACCCCTTATGTTCTAACATAAAGGCCTGATATTGATATTGCACACACAGAACACAAAATACACATGAATTTACCCATGTAGGAAAGAATTGTGGGTTTTCTATCTATTTGTATAAATTTCAAGCTCACGCACGCGCGCACACACAATAAGCTGCATGACTGTCGCTCTCCTGAGGCGTTTTTTATCCTCCGCGCGCCCACTGAAACACTGAACACAAATTAGGAACAATTCTTCACAGGTGGGAATCATCATTCTTAGCTGCTGGTCCAACCTGCTTCTCTTCACACACTGCCAATGCTCAGGCCACACCCCCACTGCCACACTATCTACCTGTCTGTCTGTTATTTTACTGTTGAATTTCTCTTTATGTTCTTTACTACTGGGTTAAAAAAAAACACTGTTATATTTTTATCAATGACATTTTCTCTCTTGCAGGAGGACATTTCAAAAACATAGAAACCGCTTGACTGAAAAGTAATGGCCACACATAATTTCCAACATCTTTGCCTTTGTGTCCTGCTTCTTATTCATCAAGGTACAAACACAATTTACCTGTGTAAAAGACTCCACAATGTCCACAAATGTTAAATAAACAAATTCTTACAGAAAACACTTTTTAAAAAATGCTTACTAAAGAAACAATTACATATCAGAACACACGCTATATATAGTATTGTTTATTTTTTTTCTTAAATCTCATACACGTCAGCCTCATAGGAATATATAAATATCAGTATTTCAGACAATACTATAAATTTAATCAATACAAAATTAACCTGACCAATCAGAATCCAGAATCATGTTAGAACAGTTCTCACACTTGTTAAGAAAGTGATGGTATGAGTCTAAATGTATAATAATTGAAGGCCTTTATACAAGCATAAAACATAAAAGAGGTAAAGGGTGGAGACCTGTATGATTCTTGAAAGGAAGCCAAGGAAATAGTTTATTAATTACAGAAAGCATGACTCTAGTAGGGTGGATGAGACAGTGACTAAATTGATACCAGATACAAAAATAATACAAATGTATTTTGAAGGTTTAGTCCACACCTTCAAATCACCAGAATGGCATATGATTCACAAAAAGTAAAATATTAAGAAGGAATTTTGAACTGGAGTTCTATTTAAATTCTGCTCAGTTTTAGCTAGCCAGACAGTTAGCCAGGTGAGAAAAAGTGTGACTTTTAAGCATCTAGTTAACTTGTAAGACATTAACTAAAAAAAAAAAGCTTCTTTCATTTTCTTCCTCTCAAACAAATATTTTTTTTTTACTTCCACTAACATTTTTTTTACCTCCACAAATCCTCAAGAATTCTGGTGATCTATAGCAAATCTTAAGTTTTATGAAATCTCACCGCTTACCAGGAAGTCAAAAAAGGATCATCTGTCCTGATATCTAAACCATTGCTATACCATATCCTGTGGAAATATTTGTAGCCCAAAATCATATCATGCATCTCACTAGCTAAGAAACGTATAACGAAAATGGAGGTACATACCAGCCATGTGAAATCAAGTGGCTGGTTAACAACTAAATAACTGTTTCTGCTGAATAATGGATAAAAGGGAACACACTTTCTTCACTGATTATTCCTGAGTATTTTGATAATAATTAAAAAAATCTAAATGTTTCACTCAAACATCTTTCTGTCTCTTTTTTATGGTTATTCTCTCTGTTGTCCCAGGACACAGTTACTTCATGATAGATTCCAAGGCCATTCTACAGGGATGCACAAATCAATGGACCCTGCAGAAAAATCAGCATGTGCCACAGCTCCTGCAGATGACTGTGTGCTTGGACGTGCGCTTACTGACTGAAGGAAATTGGATGGCCTTTAGCTACACAATACCTAGTGCATCATACTATGACCTGGCACTTCAGGGTGACAGAAATACTGTGAACATCTGGCACCAGGGTGTGCAACACAAATTTCCTGTGCAGCTGGTGCTGAAACATTGGCACCGGCTGTGTCTGCGCATTGACTCATTACATAGCAGCATCAGTCTGACTGTTAACAGCACTGTTAATGTGCATGAGCGAACAGTAATTGTTAGTGCCATGCGACCGAATGGTCAGCTACAACTGGGATTTCATCCTTGGGAAGTCTTTTCAGGGACAAGTAAAGCCATCATTGAGCTCTACCTGTTCAGAATGTGGGGTGATGTGAAAGAGCATTCAGCCTGTGAGGATGGCACAATTGTGGGCTGGGATTCAAGCATGTGGAAAATCAGTCAAGCCCAGACCTGGGTCCAGGACAGCACACTTTCATGCAGTGAGTACAAAAAACAGAAAGTTAATAAATATAGTACATCTTCCAATCCTTCTGAACTTAAATTGGCCACACATTATTTACAACATATTCTCTGCCTTTTAGTTCTGCTACTTATTCATCAAAGTACAAAAATCTATTTGTACATTAATTTTATTAAAAAGTTAACATGAGGTACAATTTTACAAAATAACAGATAGAATTTTACAAAATAACAGAAAATTTTACAAAATAGCAGATAGAAAGAACAAGAACACAAACAAGTTTTGAAGATTCTGTTCATAAAACAATTAGAAAAAAAAATTAATCTATTTATGTGTAACGCATACTATAGGAACAAAAGTGCTTAGTCGATTACTTGGAATATCCAAAGCTAGTGCCAGGACTCAAATACTTGAAGCAAAGGTGATGTCAGAAATGGGCCATACAGTATCAATTATATAACGTATCACCTGCCAAAAACCTGAAAGTACTACTTAAATACACTTGGGTATAAGCCTTCCCCAAGTAGAGAAAGTGTAATACGTACTGATCAGAGGGTCCACCAAAAACACCACCAAGCTACCGCTGTTGGGCCCTTGAGTAATGCCCTAAATCTCTCTGCTACAGGGATGTTGTATCATGGTTAACCGTGTTCCCTGATTCCAGTTATACAAGTTATAAAAAAAGAAGAAATTAATATATGCAGCAATCTATATTTGACAAATAAAGGGTTCTTCTCCTTTAAAATTGTCAGTGGTAAAGTGTCATTAGGTTTATAAATAGGGGCGGTATACCTTGACTAGAGGCATCTAGAATAAAATAAAAATATTACAAGGATACAGTCACAGTATTTCAAGAGAGGGTTTTACAAGTAATGTGTGTTTGTGCTGAAGCATTGCAAGTTATTTTAAAGTAGATTTTTTATTATAATGTTTAATAGGCAGTGTAATTATTATTTTCATGTAACATACGAAAATATAAATAGCTAATTTGAATTATTTACTTTGTTATGTATTTTGTTTTAAGAACTAATCTGCATCATAAGCCTTTTAACAATTTTAATATTAATTAAAACACAAATAACTCTGTAAAAAATAGTCTTTGTGTTAATCTTTTGTTACATGCAAATAATAATTTCACTACATACTGAACATTGTAATAAAAAGTATTTAAAATAACTTGTAATAGTTCTTTGCAAAGTGTGAGCAGACACAGATCACTTGAATAACACTCTCAAAATTTTTTACTTTATTCTCATAATATTTTGATATTATTTTCAAAATACTACAACTAAAAAGTGTTTTAAATACCATAAGTAAAATTCCCCAAGTCAAAACATTTTACTCTTTCTATTTTGCCTATCTTTTCCATGGTCATTCTCTCTGTCTCTTCTCAGGACCCAGTTACTTCATGACAGATTCCAAGGCCATCCTGAAGGGATGCACAGGCCAGTGGACCCTGCAAAAAAACCATAAAGTGCCAAGACTCCTGCAGATGACTGTGTGCATGGAAGTGCGCTTGTTGACTGCAGGAAAGTGGATGGCCTTTAGCTACAAAATGCCTCGCTCACCATACTATGACCTAGCACTGCAAGGTGATTTCAATACTGTGTACATCTGGCTTCAGGGTGTGCAACACCAATTCCCTGTGAGGCTGGCGCTGGAACATTGGCACCGGCTGTGTATGCACATTGACTCATTACATAACACCATGAGTTTAACTGTCAACAGCACTCAGGATGTGCTTGAGCAGTCAGTGAATTTTACTGCTACAAGACCAAATGGCCAGCTAAGGCTGGGAGTTCATCCTTGGGAGGTTTTTTCAGGGACCAGAATGGCCGACATTGAACTCTATATGTTTAGAATGTGGGGTGATGTGAAAGAGCATTCAGCCTGTGAAGACGGCACAATTGTGAGCTGGAATTCAAGCATGTGGAGAATCAGTCAAGGACAGGCCTGGGTCCAGGACAGCACACTTTCATGCAGTAACAACAATGAACAGAAAGTGTACAAAAACAGTACAAGTTCCAATCCTTCCACTACTACAAAAGCTGTTACAACTAAAGAAGAAAGCACCAAAGATACTACAACAAGCAAGATGACAACAGGGGACACCTCTAGTTTGTCCACCACCAGGAAGACTGAGACAACTGGTAGGGAAACCACCAAAAACAGTGAGACAACAGGTAGGAACATCATTACGGAAATTAAGAAAGAAACCAAGCACAGTACAGACGTAACTCCTGCTACTACTAGGGATAATGAGATGACTGTTAGTAACACCACAACAGAGAATATGAGGGACAGCACTAAAGGTGAAGACTATACGACGAGGATAACTGCGTCAAATGTTGAAATGACCACAGAACCAATGAAAATGAATACAGATGCTAGTAGTTCTGCCACAAGGAGAATTGACACAACTGTTAGTGAGACCACCAGGGAACCTACAAGAGATGGCACCCATAGTACAGTCTCTACTGGTCTGACCACCAAGGAATTAGAGACAACTGTTAGTGAGACCACAAAAATACCTCCAACAGACAGTACCCACAGTACAGGCTCTTCTCCTGCTACAACCAGCAACACAGAGACAACTGTTAGTGAGACCACCAAGGAACCAACAAGAGACAGCAATCACAGTACATTTCCAACACATACTACCACCCAAGTAATAAAGACAACTGTTAGTAAGACCACAAAGGTACCTCCAACAGACAGTACCCACAGTACAGGCTCTTTTCCTGCTACAACCAGGAACACAGAGACAACTGCTACTGCGACCACCAAGGAACCAACAAGAGACAGCAATCACAGTACATTCCAAAGTCCTACTACCACCCAGGTAACAGAGACAA
>JAOVVF010000026.1:841627-859614 GCA_028565595.1 Duopalatinus emarginatus
AGACTGAGCAGAGAGAGCAGTGAGCAGAGAGGCAGGTAATTGAAAACAATTAAGGTGGAGTGAGAGGGCTCATGACAGTGTCCAACCCAACATCCGATTTAAAGGAACGTAAATCTACATGTGAAAAAATTAAATATGGAAAATGAAGAATCAAATATGAACGTTCAAATTCAATAACCCATTACAAATTGTTTGGTATGTATAGATGTATTGTTTGTTTGTTTCATTTGTAAAGGACATCTCCAGAGGTGGAATTACTGACAAAGTGCAGGGCACAATTCTCACCTTCATCACTTTCATTGGATGTGGGATTTCCACAATTTTCCTGGCTGTCACGCTCCTCACCTACCTGGCATTTGAGTGAGTCAAAAAAAACCTCGATATTCTCGTTAGAGATAGTGAAAAGAAACAGGATGGATAAAATGCCCCTTACTTATCCTCTCATTCTTATTTCTACAGCAAAATCCGCAGAGACGTTCCATCCAAGATCCTCATCCAGCTGTGTTTTGCGCTTTTCCTACTAAACATGATCTTTCTACTAGACTCGTGGCTGGCGCTCTACACAAATGCCGTCGGCCTCTGCATCTCCACAGCCTTCTTCCTGCACTACTTCTTGCTCACCTCCTTCACATGGATGGGTCTGGAGGCTTTGCACCTCTACCTGAGTATTGTAAAAGTCTTCAACAACTTTGTGTCACACTACATGCTGAAGTTATCTCTGGCAGGCTGGGGTGAGTTTCAGCAGAAAACTGTCTGTTGGAGATGCAAATGAATGGAGATTTGGTTTACTAATGGTGTGTTTGTGTTTTCAGGTATACCATTAATTGTTGTTATCATTGTGATTTCGGTGGACAAAAATAACTACGGACTTATTCAATATGGAAAGTATATTAATGGGACCACAGATGATTTGTAAGTTGGAATAATATAATAAAATAAATTCAATTTAATGGAGGTTGATGACGTTTGTAAAACTGTTATGTTCTTGTTTTTCTTTTTAGCTGTTGGCTGAAGAATGATATAGCCTTCTACGTTTCAGTGGTAGCCTACTTCTGTGTGATCTTTCTGGCCAACCTGATCATGTTTGTAGTGGTCATGTTACAGCTGAGACGTATCAAGCGGCAAAACCCCCAAAATAACCAATACCACAAAGGGGTACAGGAGCTACGCAGCATTGCTGGTCTGGCCGTTTTACTTGGCCTCACCTGGGGATTTGCGTTTTTTGCTTGGGGACCTGTCAACTTAGCCTTTATGTACCTCTTTACCATCTTTAACTCTTTGCAAGGTGAGAGCTACACCATCTGGTACTTTCATGAAAAAGCATACAGGAAACATGACTCATGGTTTTTCTTTTTTATTTCTGAAGGTTTTTTCATTTTCTTGTTTCACTGTGCGCTAAAAGAGAATGTCCGGAGACAATGGCGAATCTACCTCTGCTGTGGCAGGTTCAGACTAGCAGAAAACTCAGGTATAATTTGCAGGTTGCACCACCTGTCTATCTAACTATACACCAAGAAATGGTATTTTAATACATTCTATGATGTTCTAAATCATTCATTCCTTGTATGTGCAGATTGGAGCCGAGTAGCAACTCAGCACACCAAGAAGAGTTCAGTCATAACCAACATAGCCAACGTTTCCCATTCCTCTTTAAACCCTTCAATTCCTTCAAGAAATTCTTCAATGAGCAGTGACAGCTTGGGCTTATCATCACCCATGAACAGTCAGTTCTCCTTCAGTCAAATAGCAGCTTAAACCACAGCGCTGTTCTCAATTTCTGATTTCGATCCTGATTAATTTTTTTATAACAGCAGTCATGACAGATTCATGCATTTATTTCTCATACATTTCATTTCTATAGTAACAGCTTATTTACAGAGATGTGTATATCAGAAGCTCCATACAAAATATACAATTTATTTTGATATGGTTATGGTTCTTTAACAATGATTTACATCTCATTAATGGAGGGAGTCTCCAGCGTATGGAAGTTGACACTTCTTAATGGTTTTGCTAAATGGGTTTAAAAGAGAGAATAAGGAGAAGCTGGTAAGGGAATGGATGCTTATAGCTGCTATAATGTAACATAAAGTGCACTGGAAGCTATAAAGATTGGGCAGGAACCACCTTGTTTTATAGACATCCTACATTATTAAAAGTAACTATAAACAGATAAAAATGACATGTCTGCATTCTTTGATGAATCATATTGATGAATCAGATAATTCTGATGCTGATCTCTCAACATGAAAGGGTTTTGCTTTTTATGTCTCATGTGTATACAGAATTTGTTAAAGATTCTGCGTATTTTTTTATATGACACTTTGTTTATTTCCACATTTCAGTCTCTCCAGTGAATGACAGCGGCTACACATCTTTGGAAGAGTCCAACAACCTTGTTCATCAGTGATATCCTGAAAGAGCACTTTTTATGCTGATATAAGCAACATGTGCCCATTGTTTAATAACACAATCTGTGGAAAGTTTTTGCACTTCAGTTGGTGGGATGATGAAGCAGCAGGTGGCTTCATGGACCAAAACCCCAACCAGGAAAAATGGCTAATGAAGGATGTAATAAATGGGAAACAGAGGAACAGTGTGTGAGCCCGAGTTTCCAGCATATACCCGACCACCTCATTCAGTTCACTCAAAAACTGAGCAAAAATCCTTGGGGAAACTAAACGACATAAACCTCCTCCGTACATATGAAGAAAGCTGACAGAACGCAGTATTATACATTACATACTACTACTGAAAAAATAATTTTAAGAAGACTCCAGAGACTGAAATTTTGTTCTGTTTAATGCTTTTATACAAAAAATGAATGTACAAAGAGAATGTAGTCATATTTGAAGATTTAAAGATACACCAATGTTTAAGGTAATGTGTGTTAATAGTCTGTTCATCTTTTGGAGGTTTTATTTATGAAAACATAAATTTGTAAACCAGAGAAAATAGTTTTCTAAAAGTCCTCTAAAAGTTTATGTATGACTTTTGTTCTTAAATGTTATTTTCAATGATAAAAGGTTTAACATTACATATTGGATCATTTTGTTATACGGCAATCAGACAGCGACATTTAAATTTTTGATTTTCGTTTTTATTTTGTTCCTTATTTTTAATTTACACTTAGACACTTTGAGCTATATTTTAAATCTTTCACAAGTGTTTTATAAATGCTTATTCGTCTTTATTGTTGTTGATATCATTTATGGCGTATAAAAATGTCGCCCACTTGTGGTTCAATGAAGTACAACACAGTTTACTCTTGTGTTTGTATTATATATATATATATATATATATATATATAAATGTTGCATAAATCTCAGTTCAACTTCAAGCAAGACTTATTTGTTGACCATTTGCACAAATTATGTTTTGTTTTGTTTTTATTTTTGTGTATTTGCTTAAATGTTACTTTACATTAGACCACTTTACCTTACATTTAGAATCAATACTAAGAAAAAAAAATAAACTGGACTGACACTGAGAGACTTCTTCCATAAATTTGTTTTTAATCTGTGTATGCTGAATGTCTTTTATAGTCCCAAGATCATTCTTTGCCAACTAAACATCATTCAGGTTCTGTTTGAGGTTTAGGTGTAGACACTCCAGTAGATGATGTTAAAGATGAGGTAGGCGAGAGGAAACAGGATCCTGGAGTATGAATCGATCATATAGCTGTTGCTCATGAGCAGCTGGAAGTGGTACATCAGAGGTCGTGTTTTCCGGAGACGTGTTCCCAGTGAAGAAGGAACTTCAGGTATGGCGGAGTTTTGTGAGGACATGGGAGGTTCAACGCCAAGGTCCGTCAGCTGAGGGAAGGTGCTGAGCTCCATGTCAGTGTCGTGGAAACAGCCGTCGAAGGCCATGGCCTGGGAAGCATCAAATCTGGAGAGCTACAGACAAATCAGCAGAGGGTGCTGAGAAATATTTCATAAAGTAAGCCCCACACACTAACTATACCTGCTTCAAAATTAATCTGAAAATAACCTGTAATAACTAATTGGATTTTATCAAAGCATTAACTGAACCTTAACGTTAATTAATATTCAACAATAAACTTTTAATGACTGTAAGAGGAGATCTCAACCTTCCCCTTCTTCATCTTCTTCATCTCCTCTACAGTGGTAAAGTAGTTGACAGCAGCATACTCAATGACTGACAGGAAGACAAACAGGAAGCTGGCCCACAGGTAAATATCCACTGCTTTTACATAGGACACCTGGGGCATGGACGCGGACACACCAGTGATAATGGTTGACATTGTCAAGACAGTGGTAATTCCTGGATTGGAAACAAACAAAAAAAAATCCTTATAGACAAATGATGTGCAACTAATGACTGAATGATGATACACTTGTTAATGCTTTAGTTGTACATTTATGGCTATCAATTAAAAAGATGCATACATTTGAATTTGTTTAGTTTTCCACTGGTGCTTCATGTTATTACTTTTAACTGCAGTCATGAAGTCTGAGCAGACAAGATTTTTGTTTGGAATAAAAAATCTCTGTCCAATGTTTAAACATTTTATTCTTGTTGAAACTATTTTATAAGAAGAGATACTGTTACTTCAATAATAAACTGTTCAATAATAATACAAATCTATGAATGTCTTTGAAAACTTTCCATGATTAGGTGCCTTACGCTAAATAATTTGAATAAATAGACCAGAATGGCTGCAACAGAGACCTGTTAGGCTATTTGTGTCTATACAATAATCAGCTGTGTTAGAATATTTGTCTAAGCACATGATGTATATCAAGTTTGCTCAAATACTTGACTAAATCCACATCCGGACCATGATCTGTGGGTGGATTTATAAGAAGGTTAAATGTTGAGTTGTGTGTGTGTGTGTGTGTGTGTGTGTGATACCGAGTGAGACACGAGCAGGCACAGCCCGTCTGTCGATCCAAAAGGACACCCAGGAGAGCACGACCATTAGCATTGTAGGAAAGTAGGTCTGCAGCATGAAGAAGAAAATGTGTCTCCTGAGGATAAAGTTGATGTAGAGCCTGTTGTACCAACCTGAGAGGAAAAAGCTATCCATTAATCAGCACGTTTTCCAAGGAAATATGAGCAGTCCCAAAAGAAAAATAAATAGAAAACATAAACAACACCGGTACTGCTGTAGAAAGCCAGGCCACTGGAAGGATTAAACTCTTCTATAAAGAACTGAGAGAGGACAATCTCGTCTGTTCTTAGAGAGTCGTTTCCGTTCTTCCAGTACAGCATGAGGTCGTTTTCATTATAAGCATCTGTGTGATAATAAATGAGGTTTTACTAGAATTAAGCAGAACCTCAAATCACAGCACATAAGAATAGATAGCTGAATGTGTGACAAAACAGCACTGACATTTTATAAAGAAATTACAAAAGGACCATTTATGTATGGAGCTTACAGGACAGTATCAAATATGAATTTTGAATTATAACCACATCATATTAGATCAATTTCTTCTGATTACTAGGTAGAGGTAAGATTTTATGGAGCCAATTCTATGGCAAGTTTTGTTAATGTGAAAAGAAAAACTAAAACTGAAACAACGGGTTGAAAATAAAATGTGGAATTTTTTTTTCAGTTTAAATATAAAATTTAAATATAATTTTGATTCAGTTCTGGAATTTGTTTGAATAAATGATTTATTTTTGTTTTTCTGGTCAATGTTTATTTTGATATTTGAGGTCTTTTTGTTTTCAGATTTTTAAAAGCTTATTTTTTTCAGATTCAGATCTTTTTTTTTCACTTTCAGAACGTATTTTTTACTTTCTGACTTTTGACCCTGATCTGGCATGGGGGGCGTGGCATTAACTGAGACCAGCATGGTACAATGAATGACAGCATAACAGAAAAGGTTGAGGGCCTTCCTCAAGGTTGCCTGCGGAAAAATATCACAGCACTTTTTATACTCCTTATTCAGTGTAAAGAACTGACGCTAGCGATGAAGTTCTGTTTAGCAAGCTGGTTCTGTTTAGACAGTATTTGGCAGCAGTCATAGTATAAAAGTGCTAACCGATGCTATATTGTGTAGTTAACCTCCACATTTTAAAGTTTGCCACTTTCCCCTAAGCACTTTGAATGTAGTGTGGTGATTACTTGCTTGGCATCCGCTCCACCAGGACAAGGTGCTGTCTTCAGCTATTGAACAAATACTCTGGGAATCTAAGTGCACACACACACAACCGAAACTCAGGGGAATAAAGAAAGAGGATAAGAAATAAAGGAAAAAGAAAAATAGAGGGAAAAAAGAAAAGTGAAGAAAAGAATAAACGAAGAGCGAATATAAGCGTCATCAGGAGTCTGCCGCAACCGTGGATGACGGACCACTCTTATGTTCAGTTTACTCCCCATTTAATATATACAGATATTCTGAGTACACCTGAGTGTAGAACCTGGTGGTGCACTGAGTAAGTGTGTTTGTGAGCCGATGTGATGAGCTGGGTTTGAATCCTGCTTGTGCTGCAGTTTATATATTGCTGTTATTATTGTTTGTTTTCATTCAAGCACCCCTTTCCCCCATACTCTAAGATGCTGACTTCAGTGCACACGATGAGAAATGTTAGCTATTTTTGAAAACATACTTATTAACAGATTTTGTTTTACTTATTATAAAATTTTGTCATTTTGTGACATAGGGACATACATAAATACATGTATGACTTTATTTTTAGACAAATTCCCAGAGTATCAGTTCAAAAATAGCTGGAAAGCAAAAATATACATTAATCTGAAAAATGAAAATAAATCAATTATTCAAACAGTAAGTCACTTGAACTTTCAGTTTCAGGTTTTTTCTTTTTTTTTTAGAAGATTAAAAAACTTTTGTCATACAATTGGCTCCATACAATTATTCTTTAAAATCATATAATTCAAAATGCAAATCTGATCAAGTTCTAAATATTTGGCTGATGATTTAGTAAGATTATTCTGTTTGTTTAAACATAAACAATAAAATATATTTTATTGTATTATTATAGAACTAAACACTCACAACTCTCCAGCTCCAGAGAACAGTTCTGAGTGTCCAGAGGAAAGCTACTGAAGTCCATGGAGCACTGAGCTGTTACTGTTATCCTGCACAAGGAGATAAATTCAGAACATTTCACACAACTGTAGTGTTAACCCAATAAATGTGGCACTTCTGTTGACACCATATGGCACAAATTGTCATGGCAGGAGAAAACTCATTCTCATTTGGAGAAACAAACATAAGAGTTCACCTGACGCTATAAAGAACATTGCCGTCTGGGTAAACCCTCAGCATGATGTTCTCCATTGTGGTGTCGTGAATGAATGATCGCTTTGAATGGACAAAAAAAACATCAGGAACCCAGATCTTCTTTACCAGCCGAGCATCAAACGTCCGGCTTAGGTTGCTTCCCGAGGGAAAAGCCAGGCGCTCATCTTTCCAGTAATGCCTCAGGTACAGTGTCATGGTGAAGTCCTGAAGAACAAACAGCAACCACATTAATACCAGCATTCAGATCTACGTAGAGTCATTGATCCAGCTTTTTATATGATGATGATGTGTTCACCATGTTGACTTCTGAGATGCTGTCTAAACTCTCCACCTGTACATCGATGCCCACGGGAATAGCAGAGCCTGTGGAAAACAAAACAAAGCAGGTGTGAAATATAACCTCCAGAATGAGAAAGTGTGAAGAAGGATGTGTTTCCTTCACCTGTGCAGAACATGTGTGGAAGTCAATGAATTTGAAACAGGAGAAGCAGAACTATTGTACTGAAGGACTTTGTTCAAGAAAGTACAATGTCGGATGCATTGAAGTAGACACCGTAAAGTAGGCTAAAGGTCAGCATGCTAGTCCTCTGATAGCATTGTGACACTCTTGTATATGCGTTTACCACTTTAGGTTTCATGGATTAGTTATAAACTAAGATTTTGATCAAACCTTCTAGTAATCCAATTACGTGTGTGTGTGTGTGTGTGTGTGTGTGTGTGTGACTGATGAGTGATGTGATGAATCAGCATTACTATCATCACCCCAAAATTGTTATGTTTTTCCTCTACTACCACAACCTGCCAATGACTCCAAATAATTATGTCTGTTTATAGTTACATGTTCCCCTTACAGCAGCTGACACCTGCTCTTACCTCTCCTGGCTCTGACTACCTCTTCCTAAAGTTCTGAGAACCAAAAAACACAATCCATAACCAATAAATGACATTTTCACGTTCGTTGCAGATTTTCTCAGTTGTGGTTTTTCAGTCTCGTATTTGCCTTCAGAAGTTTCTCGCTTTAGTCTTTTGCACCTGATTTTACGGTTGGGGCAAGATCTAGACAGTCATTGGCTGCTGAAGTAAAGAACCGCCCACCCAGCAAGAGAGTGTCAATCTTACCCTGATTGGAAAATGGCTGACCCGCAAACACAGGTAAGATGTGTGCTTGTTTTCTCGTATAAGCTATTTTTAATGATCATGTCTTTTAGTAATGCACAGTTTGTCATAGAGGCTCAAAGTCAGACTACTACTAAATCTGGGTAGAGTGGTAAAATCCCACAGCAACGTTTACTTAACGTTAACTACCTAGCTCAATCTCTTTGTGAAATACTCTCAGGAAGGTCTTGTTCTGACAATGTCCTCATGTAGCACATTTATACATGGCTCATGGCTTAAAACTAGGTAGGCTATTCTGGTAGTGAGAATTGTATTTTTAGAAAATGCTGCTGATGGTTTTAGGCTAAACTAAAGCAACTATATCAAGGCCTAAGGCTTAGACAGTGTAATAATCTACATAATACAGCCCCAATATTTTCTGAAAAGACCATTTGCACTACCAGAATATCCTCCCTAGATTTATGCAGAGAGCCATGTATACATGTGCCACGTTAGGACATTGCACTCTAATAGTCTGACACTAAGCCTCTATGATGAACTGTGCATTAAAATACATAACCGTTAAAAATAGCTGATATGAGAAAGCAAACACACAGCTCATGTGTTTGCCAGCGGTGTCCCAAATTCGGCACCCCTGCCGTGAGATGTATCCCCTGTTCTTTTAAACTGCAGTGACTCATAAATAATAGTAAAAAGGATTATGCAGCCTACATACACCGCTGCTCTAAGACACTGTAGACTGCAGTGACCTTGTATGCAGCACACTGCTATTTCTGAACAACTAATGAACATGGTTCTATATATTATATTTGTGTAAAGAAAAAGAAAGTTATGGGGGATGCCTTCTTAGGCAGTCCACCTGCCAGGAAATCCCCTCCCTCTTAAATCTATCTGCATTAGTATTACATCCATGAGACCTATACAGTTAATATATATTGTTCCAAAATATCTGTGATTAAAAACATAATTGTGTAAACAGAAAGAATTTGTAGCGTGCACATTCCCAAAAGGGGATGCACCTGTCAGCTATTTTCCAACCAGGGTAAGATTGGCACGCTCTCGCTGACGGAGCAGCAGGTGTGTAGAATGGGATGGGATGGGTGGGCGGGGCTTAACTTCAGCAGCCAATGACTGTCTAGATCCCACCCCAACCGTAAAATTAGGTCCAAAAGTCAAAAGCGAGAAACTTCTGGAGGCGAAAGTGAGACTGAGAGTAGTGCAATTGAGAAAATGTGCAACAAAAGCGAAAAAAAAATCTTGAAAAATATTTAACTAAAAAAAGGCGATTAAATACATAAATATTCTGTTTACAAACATGTTTTTATAAATTGCAATATTAATGACAGTTTCCTCAATTACAAAATGTAATTTATTGCTTATGGATTCTGTTTTTTGGTTCTCAGAACTTTGGGACCTATTTTGACATGACACACGTGATTTTTTCCATAAATAAAGAGATCAGTAAGGCTCTGCTCACAGAAAACAACAAGTGCATCATTGTTATGTGAATGGGCTTATGGGAAACATTTAGCCTAAGTCAAGTCAAGTATAAGTCAAGTCTGGTCACTCATCGTCATTTCTGGTAACGACTCCGGGCAGTTATTTTAAGCCATACAAGACCAAACTCCTATTTGGAGATGTCTATTTCTCCAAAACTAAAATAGTAATTACCAATTAAAAATACATGTTTGAAATCACTGGTAAACTCTGATGAAAAAGGAATCATGGCAAAAGAAGAAAAAGGGGAAAAAAAATTCTGGATCACAACCAAAGTTGTCTCTGACCACAACTTTGTCTGCTTTTACACATTTTACACATTCTTTGCAATGTAACAGCTCACACATGTCTAGACAATAATCGTAAGTTGTAGCAGTGCACAGAGCAGCCTTGGGGTTCAGTACATCTGGTAATGGTTAAAGATGGAGATGGTTTGTGGTTTGAGGTTGTGGTGATAGCGGGAAGTGTGTATTTGTGGATCCGGCAACAAGCCTGAGTTGTAAACTTCTGAAGGTTTTTAATCAGCGTCTCTGCAGACAGATCTGTTTTCAATTACAGCTGCATTAATGTGCTGGTTTGAGGAGATTCTGGTGATTTTCAAAATAATGAGCATGAGCCTGAAATTGCAGGGAAACTGCAGGGGCTATGAAAAGCAGAGGATTTCTCATTTACAGAAAATTATTTATCTAAACACATAGGGAAAAATATAAAGAATAAAATGTAGTGTGAGATTTTTGCAATTAATATAATATTACAGACGAGTGTGAAAGTTTGTGCAACCTAAAACAAAATAAAGAATACAAAGGAATTCAATGTGTTTAATTTCACTTTCCAGGGCTTTTATAAACATAATCAAAAATCATTTTCAGTATCCTTTTCACTTCTTATTTGGATCACATTTTTGTCATATTGTTGTCTTCTTATGTGAGACACACAACTGGAGTTTAGGTCACCAGCTAAATAAGATTTGGGTAACAGGAGGTCCCAAAAGTGTTTAATTCTCTATATATTTATCCATGAGTACAGTGTTTATTTATTAATGAATGCCACAGTATATTTGAACAACTTATATTTGTTGTGGAACATCCAAGGAACAAGTTTTCGTTTAGATTATAGCAGCTGTAAATAGTCTCATCAGCCTCGCGTTATTCACTTTATTTAGACAAGTGCTGCAAAGAACTGTAGAACTGTTGTCCTGATGATGTCAGAAAACAGTTGTTACAAAAATGTTAAAAAGGGTTGACTGGAAACTCCTTCCATAAGTATAAAATAAAAATCTCCTCGACAAATATGAACAATAATACATTTGTTTTTTTGTTAACTATCTATTCTGGTAATATATTGCTAAAATATTCCTGCTTTTTCCCCATGTTTTATGAGTTTTATATGGATCATCTTTTACTGAACACGTTCTGATCAGATTTGTCCAGGTCAGAATTCTTTCATTTTTATAATGGTTCTTTGAGCCCTTTATGATTGTATATAGGAATTACACTATGTCACATTTCCGGGTTCTTTGCCCTGCCCTGATTTACGGAACTCCATTACCCAGAATGCACTGCAGCGCACACATGACATGCCAACCAATCACGAACACTCTTTCCGGTCTCAGTCACCTGAGTACTGATTAGCTACACCTGCGCCTACCTCAAAATTCCAACCATGTCCCACTACCTCTTTATGAGGTATTATTCATCTAGAATAACTCTCAGCCGGTTTTCCTTTGTTTGTTATTTCATTGATTTTCTCGTGTTTTTACCCTGAACTGTTTTTCCCTGATTTTGATTTTTGGATTTCCCTTTGGTTCTGTCTGTTTGATGATTCACTTCCTGGTTTTGACCTTTGCCCGTTGTTTGACTACTATTCCTGCCCAGTCCCTCTCGTTTTTGCTACTTGTGCTCATTAAAGACTCTTTTCCTACTCCACAAGCATTACACACTATTACAAACTGAAATCATTAAGAGTTTTTAAATTATGTCTCTACTTCTTTTACATTCTCTCTAACCTGAAGACTGCTTCCATAAATATTAATTAAACATTTCTATGACCCCATCAACAATAACACATTTTTTTATTTGAATCATCATTCAGTGAGTGCAGATGTGTTGTAAATTGTGTCTCTGTTTCGTGTATGTTCTCCCTAAACTGAAATTAAATGGTTTCTCTGTTCCCTGCTGTACCTGCCTTAACAAACCTGAACAATAATCCAGATTAACACCCATAAACCTACATCTGTGCCTCAGGTAGCTGTTGTCTGATTTGTATCTGACAGAATCTAGGGCAACTCTAAATTTAGGACATTGGGGTTATCATGTTTGTGACCACTTTAGTGTGTTTCAAAAACAGGGTTGTGGAAAGGGGACAGAATCTGTGAATCATGGAGACCATGGAGAAGCTCTCAGAGAAGTTCCCATCATGGATACTGACCACCGAATCCCGGACGCATGGCGAAGTCATGTTCCTCGATCCTCAGCAGCTGCTCAGTTTTGATCAGGAGAGACTTGGTGCTGTCCTGCTTTTTCAGCTTGTAGTCAATCCGGCTAGGTGTGAGACAGAAAAACAAATGGGGTCAGGGATTAAAACTATGAAACTTAATTCATGCAAACACAAGCTGGATTTTTTCTTACTTAAGTAGCACATAGTGAAGTGATTATACTTTATTTATGTACTTAATTATCATTTTTACTAAATTTGCTAAATTTGCTTCTTATATTTTTACAGCACTGTTGAATTCTGGATTGTGATTGGGTCAGAAGGTCAGAAGGTGTTGATTAATTAAGCAATAATACACAAGGGGGAGTGCTATATAGTGAGATTTTGGCACTGGTGTGCTGCAGTTGTAGTGTAGTACACCAGTGCCAATATCTGACAATATAGACAATATATCTGACAACATGACCCTCGAGTGTATTATTGCGATTATACAACAGGTCAATTATCAGCGTTTATTGATAGGGTTGTCCTACAACAACTCACCGCATGTCAGTAAAGTAAATCTTCAGTACAGAGACAGTAAAGGTGCAGAACGATCCCCACTAGAGGAGGAAATATTAGGAGTAACCTTTACCTTATTATTTTATTAACTTTATGGCTGCGGTGTTTGGCTTGTAAACGCTGGCGTCGTTAATAGAATTACGTGTGTGTATATATGTGGCGGAGTGATATTTGGAGCGCTTCGGTCCCAGTGCCATTATCGTGCAATAACGGCATTCATGGAACGTCTCTTAGCCAATCAGATTGCGGGGACGGAACTAACTGTGGTATAATTTTCGCAGCCCTGAAAATAGTGCAGGTTTGTATTGTTCTAATGAATTATCGTTTCCATAGTAACAGATTATTCACAGGGACATAAACAAAGTTTTCTATAAGAAGTAACTTTATGTTTTCTGACATCTTCAGAGGAGTTCACAGTAACATGACAAGCTGCAATTTTTGTATGTGTCATATTAACTTTAAATCAAAATGTTTGCTGATGAAGAAATAACTGTGTCACATATACAATCACGTGAAAAACAATGTTCACCCTCTGTAAATTCTTCACCTATTCTTCTCTGAATGGTTTTGTATAGCAGGACATAATAAAAAAAATCATCTGGTCCTCGACAAGTCTTAAAATAAGGTAAATACAACCTCAGATATACAATTCACTGTCTAACTATTTATATCATAAAAATGAAGCTAAAATGGAGACGCTATGTGTAGCTTGTAGAACCAGCGTTATCAGCAATAACTGAATAAATGAGGTGATCGTTTTCAGTATCTGTGTGTCGCTCCTGTTATTGTGGAAGAATTTTGTCCCACTTTCCCTTACAACAATGCTTCAGCTCATGCTTCAGCTTTAGATATGGTGTGTTTGGTTTTTGTCAATACTGGCACTGTGATTTATGGCCAAACATCTCCAATCTGGTCTCATCAGTCCAAAGAACATGTTTCATATGTCTTGTGGTTTGTTCAGATGCAATTTTATGAACGTAAACCATTCTGCCATGCAATTTTTAGAAAGAAGAGGCTTTCTCCTGGCAACCCTTCCAAACAAGCCAAACTTGTTCACTCTTTTTCTTTCATGAATTATGAGGATGGTAGAATCGTAGCTCTTGATTTTTTTTTGCAATTTCTCTAAGCATTGGGGTCTGACCGTGGGATGACCTTGGGGTGAATTTGTTGGAACATCCAGACAACTTTCCTGAATGTTTTCCACTTGTGAATAATTGTTCTCACTGCCTAATGATGGACATCAAACTGTTATAACATTTTCCAGATTGATGTGCAGCTTCAACTCTTCTGTAAGATCATTGCTGATGTCTTTTCTCTTTGACATAGTGTTAACACACACCTGAATGCTCCAGACCAACAAACTGCAAAACTTCTGCTTTTATAGGAGTGTTCACCCTTGGTGATAATCAATTAATCGAAAGCCTTTTGATTAGCAGCACCTGGCTGCTACTTTTAATTTCTATAAATCAGCAGGGATGTATTTAAATATTCAGTCTGTTTTTTGCATTTGGTCTAATTTCTGTTAGAAGTTGATTTTATTACGTCCTGATATGCAAAACCACAGAATTCAAAAAGGGTGTATTTTGTTTTTCACATCACTGTATAGCGTCCTGTGTAAATACCAAATATTACGATCAGGTTTCAGAAGGTTCAAGTTGATCTCTGTATTTATCTGGTTTTGTAAACTAACAAGATTTTAGAGTCTCTTTTAGAGAAAGATAAAGACAGGAAATAAGATAGATGCTCTTTAACAGGAGATAAAGTAGATTCTGCAACAATGCACAGAAATAAATGTTCCTGTGCATTACAGACGTCTTTTTGTCAGAGTGTGTTAAAGACTCTCCTCTAAAGTCAGAAGTAAATATCTGTTTAATGTATTAGAACAAGTACATATAAAGCTGTTTTAGTAAATTAATCAATCAAATTAATAATAATCTTCTGACCAATCCAGTCCAGTCCAGTTACAATCCAGAATTCTGTGGCAGAAATTGTTATAAAGATGTTTGTCTTTTTCTCTATCTTAAAGATTTTTGTGCAATTTAAAAGGAAAACAAAAAGAAAAGGGTAGAGGGTAGAGGGATGATTTGAGGAGCCACAAAAGTAGAATATAAAATCTGTGTGACATTTTTTGGATTCCACAGTCATCTGGATTGCACCCTAAAATAAGGTTGCTTGTTTTTATGCTCCTCTGTGAATGAATGTAAAGTGCAGATTAAACGCAGAAGGTTTTCTCTCCCCTCCTCGTCTGAGGGTTAATTAGCAGAAACAAAAACTGTTGCTATATAAATGTCAATGTCAGCACCACGAAGGAAATAACATCTTAAACAAAAATTCTCCCTTTATAAGCTCAATAATTACTCACGGTTTCATGATTTCAGAGCAAAGACCAGAAAAAAAAAAAAACAGAATAATAAAACAAACATGGACATAAAGGTTTTCATTCCCCAGATGTTGTCAGATTTACCCCGAGTGTTTGTGTTTGACGTGTTCTCCCAGGTACACATCCTTGTTCTTCTTGCGATTTGGGAAGCGGTGGTTAAGCAGCGTCACAGGCCACAAGCAGGCCAAACACAGCAACCTCAGGCTTAACAGAATCACATTCATTCTCAAACCAATGTCTGGACCTTTTCCTTTTCTTCAGATCCTTCGGGTCGTGTCAGGGTCTTCCAGAGACACTCAAGGAGGTCAGCGTGTTTCTGGTGTCCCGTCTTGGCCATCGCCTGACCCCAACAAAACCCAGACTAGCTCCATCTGGTTTCATCTACAGAGATGCAGAAATGTAGATATAATACAATCAGTCAGAAAGATCATGAGCATACAAGACGCTGCTATTTAGTCCGAATCTGGGCTTCCCGACATTCGTCGTCATGGAGGTCCAAGGCTTGTTCTTTGGTTGGCTCTGTGGTTTACTGCAGACACTCACACGACTCACATCAATACGATTTCATTCTCATGGTAATGAAACACTGGAATTAATTCCATCCTGAAATCCTCTTATGTGTGACCACAGAAATCTTTCTGTAACCTACAAACAGCACAGGGACCATTCTCTCTCTCTCTCTCTCTCACACACACACACACACACACACACAGAGAGAGAGAGGGATAGATAGAGAGAGAAAGAGACAAAGAGAGAGAGACCGAGAGAGAGCGAGAGAGAGGCAGATGCAGAGAGAGAATAGCGCCTGTAATCAGGATTTTCACTGAACTGAACCAACACACACACACACACACACAAACACAATCACACACACACACACACACACAAAGAGAGTGTGAGAGAGAGAGAGAGAGAGAGAGAGAGAGAGAGAATGCTGCTTGTAATCAGGATTTTCACAGAATAGGACAAAATGTGTGTTAGCTCAGTCCAGAGACATTTAACACTGTAACACTGTGTGTGTCACACACACACAAACACACACACACAAGGAGAGAGAGAGAGAGAGAGTTTTATTTCTCTTACACCACTGCAGATTACCAACAAATATAATTTATATTTTATTACATTTATATCATTTATACATTTTATTTGTTTATTTTTACTTTTAACTTCTTAATGCATTATTTGTGCTTTTTTTTTGTGCTTTTTCCCTTTCTTTCATTTTTTTAATTAATGTACCACTTTTGTACTAGTATTTTTTAAGGGTTTCTTTCTGTATTTTTTTTTTCTTTTTAATCTTGAGTACATTTTGCTTTAATTCTGCATTATTTATATTCTATAAACAAAATGTTCATAAAATGAATCAAAAAAAGGTTCATGAAACCAAGACCTTGAGTTCCCACCTTTAAAAAAACAGATATAGAACAAGGCTTTAGTTGCAGATAGAAGTGATACATCAGATAAAAGGTGATGGTGTAATCCTTCTCTCTGAACGTTAACCCTGTGTTCAGCTCAGAAAAGATGATGATGTGAAACACTGATGCACTAAACTAGAGTTATAACAGATTACACATCCGGCACACTTCACCACATTATCACTATATATTATCATTTAAGTCTCACATATGTCATATAAGTGTTTAAATTTATTCTCCCTTTATATTTTATGTATAATTTTTAATTTTAATTTCCATATTTTCTGTCTGTGTTCTTTCATTTTTCTCTCATTTATTCATTCTTCTTTTTAAACTTTTCTCTTTCTTTTCCTTCTTTTTTTGTCCCATCTTATATATTTTTCTTTTATTATCTCTTTGTTTCTCCCTTATTTCATCTTTTTTTATTTCTTCAACTTTCTCTCTCTCTCTCTCTCTCTCTCTCTCACTTTTCTTTCTTTCTTTTTTTTAATACTCTAATACTGTCCTTTGAAGATGATACTGATCAGTGAACGAAAGACAGAAAGAAAAAGAAGACGTACACAGAATATATAATCATGGATCATATAAATATAAACCGATCTGTGAATTGCTTCTATCACTGGCTGAAAGTATGTGTTACACGTGAGTGTGTGTGTGTGTGTGTGTGTGTGTGTGTGTGTGTGTGTGTGTGTATCATCCTGATGATCTGATGACATGACATGAATCGCAGCTAACCAATCACATTGCGTCATGTGTGCTTACATTTTTTTTCTCATCCAGTGCTGGTTGTAACGATTCCCTGCTGTAACCGGTTCTCATTGTCCTATTAAGAAATCCAACAATACCGTGAGGATTGGTAGGTAATCTCTAAGTGTTGATGTGATCAACATGAACAATCACAATGTCAACGTTTTCTCATACAGAGAAAACAACCAGACACCTGTTTACTACAAACTGACTGAATATGGATGTACAGGCAGATAACTAAGAGAAATGTTTATAATAAAACACAAACCTCAGACTGTTTTATATTAACAATAAACAAGTTTATCCAAAAAAACCTGTAACTTTAAGTTTTCCATTTTCAGGACACTTTTTACTCAATGAAACGCTTGTTATTATTTTGATCTCATTGTCATCAGAGAGAAGAGAAAGTGACTGTTGAAAGAATGGCTGTTTATAGTTTCTATTATGTAAGGATGTAAGGACATACTATGTCAACAATAAATGTAACTATAAAGACAAGAAAAGCAGGACCGGTCCTAAACAAAAAGAAATATTCCTATTGTTGTAAATTGTTGGTAAACTGTATAAACTGTATATACTGTATGTCTATATATA
>JAOVVF010000026.1:861038-875982 GCA_028565595.1 Duopalatinus emarginatus
CTCCACATCATTGCATTCAGTTTTTATTCACAATTTGTTTAGTGTCCCAACTTTTTTGGAATCCGGTTTGTATAATATTGTCATATTCTCCTCCAAAACAGGTGAGGTGAAGGTGTTTAGGTTGTTGTGTCTTTTACTGCCAGGACTGTGTAACTGCAAATTAATTTATGCACGTTGTAGTTTGCTCTAAAAGCAGCTCACATTTGTAATATCTCCTAAATGCATCATGAACCACATCATTCAGAATTCTAAAACAGTACAATAGAGATGAGCTCTGACCCCAGACTGACCTCTCCTGCTGTAGTTTGAGTCCATCGTTGCTCTTTCTCAGGGATTCGGCCTGCTGTGTCAGTGAGATGTGGGCGGCCTGAAGCTCCTTCAGCATCGCTTCACTTTTATTGTATCTAAAACGAGCACAGGGTAACTCCATTACTGAATTCTGTTAATGATATTTTGGAACAAAATAAACAGGAGGATGGTATGTCGTGTGGACAATAAGCCTAAACGCTTTCATCTAAATGCCTGCTAAGCTGCAGTCGGCAATAAAAGTTGACAGGGAGAGGAACATCTGTCCTGACCTGCTCAGCAGCTGGTTGTAGGTGCTCTTCAGGTTCTGGTGTTCGTCAGACACGGCCTGAAGGCGGATGTTGTGCTGCAGGAGCTGCTGACTGTCACTCTTCAGCTTCTCCACTTCCATCACCTGATCACTCAGCTCAGCCTGCAGCTCTTCCTTCCTCCTCTCCGTGTCCTTCAGCAGAGACGCAAGCTTCCGGGCCTACACACAGAAAACGAGAGAGTGAGAGTGAGAGTAAGTGAGAGTGACAGTGGGAGTGTGTGTGGACCAAAATGTCCCCACCAGGAAATCTGTGGGGACATTTTGCTGGTCCCCATGAGTTTTTATTTTTGTTGATGGTTTGTTTTTTGCCTTCTCACTTAGATTAAGGTTAAATTTAGATTTAACTAATTACAGCTGCATTAAAAATTGCCAGTGAATCTCAATGAATTACAATTTAACAAATAGATAATTTACTATAGTAATTTAATTTAAAAAGTGAAACCTGTATATTATATAGATTCATTACACACAGAGTGATATAGTTCAAGCATTCATTTCTTTTAATGTTGATTATTATGGCGTACAGCTAATGAAAACCCAAAAGTCAGTACCTTAGTAAATTAGAATATTGTGAAAAAGTTCAACATTGTAAACTCATGGTGTCACACACTAAAATCAGCTAATCAACACAAAACACCTGAAAAGCCTTTAAATGGTCCCTCAGTCAGGTTCAGTAGGCTACACAATCATGGGCATACTGCTGACCTGACAGTTGTCCAGAGGACAGTCAGTGACACTTGAGGGTAAGCCACAAAAGGTTGTTGCTAAAGAGCTGGTTGTTCACAAAGTGCTGTATTTAAGCATATTAATGGAAAGTTAAGTGTAAAGAAAAAGTGTGGTAGAAAAAAGGTGCACAAGCGACAACACCATTCAAAAGATTTTCAAGAAAAGGCCATTCAAGAATGCCTGCACACAGAAGAATGTGACCTCCACATTTAACCCATCCACGCAGTGAAACACACACACACACACCAGTGAACACTAGCGGGCAGTGAACGCAGCGGACTGTGGCTGGAGTCAGTGTTTCAAGAGCCACCACACACAGACGCATCCAGGACATGGGCTACAACTTTCATATTCCTTGTGTTAAGCCACTCATGACCCAGAGACAACATCAGAAGCGTCTTGACAGGCAGTTTTCAAATGAAAGTAAATGATGAAATCAAGGTCCCAGAGTCTAGAGGAAGATGGAGTAGCACAGAAGCCTTAGGACCAGAGGCGAGGGCGTGGCTGCACAACAATGAGTTTGCCAAGACAACAGTCTCCGCACAGAGAAATGGTGTAAGACCAGCTGATGAAACGGATATCGTGAAGAACCATCGAGCTGGCAGACCAAGGTAAAGACTAAAGCAGAGAACGTTGTCTTCAGGTCGGGCGGAGGTCTCCACTGTTAAAAACCAAAGCCTGTCAGTGTTTCAACATTTCTGAATTACAGGGTTTTCATTAGCTATAAGCCATAATCATCAACATTAAAAGAAATAAACACTTATAAATATCACAGTGTGTATAATGAATCTATATAATATACAAGTTTCATTTTTTGAATTGAATTACTGAAATAAATGATCTTTTTAATGATATTCTTTTAATAATTTACTGAAATGCACCTCACAATAACAAGCCAAACAAGTGTGTGAAAACAAACGAGAGATGAAACAAACAAGCATGTGGCTTTGAGTGTGAATGCGCTCTTCACCAGATCACTGTGGTATAAACATGCGATTAGTGTTTGTGTGTGTGAGAGAGAGAGAGACCTCAGCCTCAGCCTGTGCTCTCTGACAGCGGTACTGAGCAATGAGACGGTCAGCCTGAGACAGAGCAAGAGCTTTGGCCTCCAAAAGGTCCTGCAGGCGACCTTCCTTAGACTGGACATAAACAGACAGACAGACAGACAGACAGATAAATAACAGACAGGTAGAAAAATTAATTTGTATCTTTTTGTGAACTTGTATATAATATACAACCACAAAAGAAAAAAAATAGTAAATGAAATGAGTTTGATCTTTAAGGTTACGCACAGCCAGGGCGGAGATTTTCTGCTCGTACACGTCAATGATCTCGGACATGTGCACGTCTTTTATTTGCTCCTGTAACTTCACAACAGAAAAGAAAACACCAAATGAGCCGAAAGAGAGCAAAACTCATGATAAAATTCCCTCGTAGTCACTATAATTTAACAATATTATTCCTCGATGGTGGCATATAACTCATAAAAGAAAGATTTTTTTTCTATGCATTACTGACACAGTAAACACATATGAATGAATTCATGTAACTGAGCTCGATATACTTGAGAAACACACCTGAATGCTGCTCTGCAGTTTTTCAATGAGGCTGTCGATGCTCTGGCGAGACGGATCGCTCTGAGCAGCAGTGGCCAGAGCAAAGCTCTTCCCTGGGGCAACTCCGTCCTCCTGAACGCCACTGCCTCTGACGCTCAGCTCACCCTCGCGCTGACGGTAAGCGTTATTTGCTGCGATGCTTTCACCTAAACTGAGAAAGAGAAAAAAAATTGTTATGAGTGTGTGAGTATACACAGAAACAACTCTAATATCTGTTTCAGCACCAGTATTACTATTAACACCACTGGTAATTATTATTATCATTTTTTTATTGTGTATAACTTATAACCCATGAGTAGCAATTTACAAAATCAGGCATATTACGGTCATATAATATAATATAAAATCAGGCATCTCTTATACTCATGATTTCCTCTTGATCTGCTTATACACTCACATTACAGCAGGAAAATCGGGCAGTGGAGCAGCTTCGAACAGGACACGCAGTGCCGTGTGTACTCGCTCTCGGTGCTGAGACGTCAGGGCCTGAGACAGAGGCGTCACTATGCGCTGGTCCTGCACAGCATCACAACATTCAGTATTTGCTACACACTTCCTAAGAGATACACACACACACTTACAATTAAGCAATAATCCATGAGAGAAACTGCTATATATAGCAAGAACATTGACTGTATTACTGTGATTAAAACCCATTTCCGTTATCAGTGTTTATTGGTAGATTTTAGGATAAAGAGGACGGAAAAATACGACCTGCTTGTTTATCAACATTCCGCGAAGGTAAAATAGTTCCATTGTATCAGACGACCCGCTGATAAATCATCTAGTGTTATATATCTAAACTGTCAGCTTCTGAAACATCAGACTATAACAGTCGAGGAGCATCATTAACTACACAATAATTATTATACAGATAATAAACACTAATACGTCCATTCATAAAACAGGATTTATCAACTCGCTATAATTCATTTTGGCAGATGCTGCTTTGTTTATGGCTGCGGTGTTTGGCTTGTAAACACTGTCATCGTCGCTTCGGTTACGTGTGTATGTGGCAGAGTGATATATGGAGAGCTTCGGTCCCACTGCTGTTATTGTATATTAACGGGACCTAATGGAACATCTCTCAGCCAATCAGATTGCAGGGTCAGAACTAACTGTTATAATATGTAACATTTTACCTGCAGCATCTGGTAAAAGCAGGTCTCCATGTCAGCTGTGTGCTGTTTGAGTTGGCTCATCAGCTCCAGAGTCTTCAGGACTGTCTCGCAGCATGCATGGCTACAGGACACGTGGCAAAGAGAGCAACAGTCACGAAATATGCACACAGACAATTTCCTTTAGTGTGTGTACATGCTAATTGCAAAAGCACATCCACTTGCTTTCTTTCTCCGTTTTATTTACTTAATACTCACTGCCTGTTGAGGAGATCAGGAGTTCCTATCACTACAAGATTAAGTAAATAACATTTCACCATTTTAAAAAGCTTAAGCTGCCTTATGGCTGATGGATGTTAATCCCACCTGAGCTGAGAGCTCGAGTCTGAGCAGATAGATGTGACATAGTCCTGACTGTTAGCCAGCAGCAGCTCCACAAGCGACACGCACAGCTCCGAGCTCACGTGCTGTGCCACTAGTGACTTTAGGAAGTCGTCTCCGCACAGGAGTGAACGTGTCAAGGACATTTGTTTCTGTATCGTGAGGCATCGTGATCGTGAGGGAACGACTATTTATAGCTGCTATACCGTGAATGAGAACAGAAACACGACATGACATGTAACTATAAACGTAGAAAATATCAGTAAATAAATAAATGCTGTCAATGGCACACTGATTATTGAGTATTGGTATTGTTTAGGATATCCAGCAGGAGGTCCAGTGCACGCCCAGCTCTTGCGCAGTGCCTCTGTAGCAGCTCGTCACCTGAGCTGACGTCTGGTGTGTGCAGTAAACTCTGCAGTGCTGGAAGGAGAAGCTCCAAAAACGAGCGAGCAGAACCAGACTGCAAAGAGGCTATCACTTCCTGAGGATAAAAATAAAGGAAGGCTCATTATGAACGCATTAATGGGACAATTTACGCTGATCAACTACAACATTAAAACCACCTGCCACCTGTTTGATATTGTGACAGCCCTGACCTGTAAAGACACGGACTCCACAAGACCTCTGAAGGTGTTCTGTGGGGTGTGTGGCATTAAAATTTGACCCTAGGATGAGATGGTCTGCCACTGTAATGTCAGTGTTATTCATACAACCGGTCAGTGGTTTTATGGTTTAAGAATCATAGTGGATCACTGAATGTTCATGTCATAGAGCCCCCTACTGACATACATTAAAAAGTGCACAATAGAAAAAACACTGAATTTTGAAAGCATCCTGATATGGAATTTTGTTTGTTGCTTACTTCTACAAACTAGGGATGAACAATATGATGATATGTTATCAATATTTTAAAAATAATACCTGAATGCACTTTTCTAAGATCCTTCTGATCTCTCTATATATTTATTAAAATGCTAATAACTTTTTTATACATTAAACTAAAAATAATGAACTATGAATTGGGTGCTCTGGAGATATGAACTTGATATTTCTGTTTTGCTTTATTAAATCCTAAATGTAAAATATTTAAATGTAAAAAAGTGGAAAGAAAATTCTTAAGTGTAATATAAAATTCTGAGTGTATTCTGAGTGTATGAAAATGACACTGTAAGCTATCGTGGCAGGATTTAAGAATACACCTTTTGATATTGACCTTTTGAAGTTTTTTTTTTTATTACAATTGCAAACTCATTTGAAATTGTGTATTAAATCTTTCAAATACTTCCAATATCACACAATACATACATTGTTAGCATTTTCAAGCCATTCACTTTTTTTAAGCAAATTAATAAAATACTTATTATAATCATATGGCTCACTTTAATGAGCCATTTCTGCATGTTCAGTATAATATATTCAATATAATTTAATTTAAAAATATAAAAATTTAATTATTTAGTTATGTTTAACAGTTGAACTGTAATTTTACTCCACCAAAACGTCAAATTTATTTTTAATAAACCCTTTTTTTGCATTTCAAAATTCACAGCTGCTTTATAACAGTTTTTTTCTTATGCACAGACAAAAGATACAGAAACCACAGTGTGTGTTGTGGCAAGCTTTTAGGAAATGAAAGCATGATTATGCTACGCTAAACTTTCTGAGCATAAGAGTCAGGGGAAACAAAACTGCACGCACGGCTCTCACAGTTTTTTAACAAAACTCACATGCAATATGGACAAAAGGTTATGTGCACAGCCTGCCAAATTAATGCGTTTCAGCAACACCCACAATTAACAGGTGTGTCCGAAACATCTGGCCATGCAATCTTCATAAACACACACAGAACTCATACCGAAGAGCTAGATGCCAATGCTTTTGCCACAAGTCAGTTTGTGAAATTTCTGCCTTAATGTGCCCCCAAATAGAAGTGTTCTGGAACAGAAAGAGCTCAGCCATGAAGTGGTAGACCACATATTCTTATAGGGCAAGCTGCTGAGCATTAAGCACACAAGACAAAAAATAGCTCATCATCTGTTCCATTCAACACTACAGAGTCACTCCCCCTGAAAGCAAAACTGTTTGTCCACAGCTTCATAAATAAGGTTTCCATCACAGTGCATGTGCTTGTGTAAATTTTTTTAATTTCAAACCTGCTTAATAAATCTACTGAATTGTATTACGTACATTATTATAATAATTATTATTATTTAAAATTATCGACTTAATAGAACATATCTTGGTTTTGTCCATGGCATATACAAATTTGAGTTTTGTTGAATATATGTAAATAACAAAGCTTATTTTCAGATTGTGTGGTTTTGCGTGTAGACCAAAGAGCCTGTGTTTTCCTTACACACCTCAAACAGCTCAGTAAAGAGCTCCAGCGCGAGCAGGCAGCACCGCTCTGGACCTTGCAGTGGACGTGTGGCCCACTGAAGCAGTGCCAGGCCTGGCTCTGACCCCCTGACCTGGGCGGGATTCCTGGTGGCCGGCTGCAGGCGAGGGGCAGCAGGTTTCAAAACCGTCTGACAAATGAGTTTGCGCAGAGGCGGAACAGAGCACAGAGACACGAGGAGCTCCAAAACCTGTACATACACAAGACATTAATATTTTTTTAGTTATTACACAGAGAACATTTAAGAAATGTTTAATTAAAATAGTAATTACAAATTATTTCTGCAGGGAATGTGTCACCTTCACTGCTGTATCTGGATCTTTCCCGTGCAGAAGGCCGACCACCTCACTCAGACAAACCGGGAGGTGCTTATAACTAAACACACACAGAAGAAACTATGTTAAATCACTAAAGCAGGGCTGCTCTCTCAAGCATTTTACATGTGTAAGGAACATACGGCATAAAGGTTTTGTTTTGAGCTCCACTGATCATACAAGTGCACTCTGCACTTCTACAGACTGTAGTTCATGTCGCTTTTATTACTTTGTTAACCCCCTATTACTCTCTTCTTCAGTGGACAGGGCCGCCACAGGACCAACACAGAACGGGAATTATTTGAGTGGTGTATCATTGACAGCCAACAATAACCCTGATGTGGTGGAGGTGTGTTCGTGTGCGTCGGGCCGCTTGCATTGCATCATGCATAGCAGTGCTGGTGGAGTTCAGTGATTTTTTAAACAGTCCACCAACCAAACATATCAGAGTAACAGCATCATGTGGGCCGCATCCTGTCTCCGATTTCATCTGCAAGGTGAACCAACAAGGTAGGTGTGAGAAATAGAGTGAACCGTGAGTGGACAACTGCGGTGTCTGATTCACTCAAACGACTGCCACACTGCCTAACACAGCACCACCATGTCAATGTCAGGTGTAGTGCTGAGAAATACCCACCAGCCAAACAACACCTGCTCTGTGATACTTCTGTGAGCATCCTGGCCATTAAAGAATAGAGAAGAAAGGGGCTAACGAAGTACAGTGCGGAGAAACAGATGGACTACAGTCTGTATCTGTAGAACTGCAGTTGGCACCTGTATAGTCAGTGGGGCTGGAAAAAAAAAGACAAAGGTAGACAGGTAGTGTTAATGCTGACTGATCAGTATATAAACATGCGTAGAGTCATACTCAATGTGTTTGAGTGTCTATTTTCACCATTCTTATTTTAGTTTAATTTCTGATGACAAATCTGATCTAATCTACAGAGTGCCAGTCTGAAAGCAGAATCAGCCACGAGTACAGGGGTTTTTTTTAATCAGTAGTGATCCTACTTAGTGAGGTAATCAGCAATCTTGGCATTCTTGAGCAGATCCACCAGTAAGTCGACAGCGTAGTTCCTTGTCAGGGTTCCGTCTCCATTCACAGTGATGTTAAAGATGAGCTGGAAGGTCTGATGAATGTTCTTTGCATTGAACAACTGAAACCACAGTTGCACAGAAACAGAAAGTTTGGGTCTAAAACCACAGTGCAGCAGAAATGAAGATCAGAGACGGCGTTCGCATATACCTTTTGGCCCACCTCCTCACTGAGGGTTAGACTGGACAAGATCGAAAGCGCGAAGACAACCACAGTGAGGCAGTTGTGACCGAGAAAGTTGAGTAAAGCTCTGTAGAAAGCTTTAACATTACTCTGGAGAGATTTTTTTTTTTTAAAAAGAAAGAAGGGTGAGAAAAATACATTAATAGGCGCTTCGAAGAGCAAGGAAATACAGTGAGTGGGTGTAAATAGAAGAGTATCCTACCTGAGACTTAATCTGCATCTGTATAGACTGGTTGTGTCGACACAGATTAGCCATCAGACCTAAGCATGGCTTGGTGAGGTCATCATTCTGAGACTGGCTACAATTACAGACACACCACAAATGAACATCATCCTACATCAGTTTTAGACATCATCATAGAACATTTTTAGAACATCATCCTACATCAGACAACTAAAAAAACTAAAAAAAAAATAAAAAAAAACAGAAAAAAGCCACATGTTGCACCAAACATACACATGTTTTTATTTTATCCCACTGAAACATTAGCAGCATCTTATTGTAAAGTCTAAAAAGACTGGACAGCATCTATATGTCTACACACACACAAGCGCGCAAACACACATGTCGAATTTAGCAGTTGATGATGTCTGATATGGTCTCAAGTTGCTGTGCACAATCTATACTGAGGATGTTACAAAAGCTGCTTTGTGGTTTTGCTAAAGTGCCACAAAGATGGGCCAAACAGGAAAGGTAAGCAAACCTCAGACTTCACAGCATATATCTCTCACTTCAGCTTTTTCATACATGCAGCAACACAAAAACTATATGCTAAATGTAAATAAATGCAAATCAACTGAATATTACATGTTCAGCATGAGGAATGTGAGAAGGTCGTCTAAGTGGGAGGCGGAGGGCAGGATTCTGATGTTGTAAGTGAGATGCTGCAGGACCTGAAGGCACTGACAAGCAAACACATAGTGCTAAGTATGTAAGAGAAAGATTATTGAATTCATCAAAATAATGCAAACAAAATCTCAGATATTGTAGGCATCTTGTTTGATAGTTTTATGGGTAAAAACATGCAAAAACTACTACAGTCTAAGTGAGCAAATCTGTTTTTTGTAGTGAATAGTTTGCAGTGTAAAATAAGATTAACATTGGGGCTGTCGAGATTATTACTGTGCATGTAAACACATTTGTTTATCAAATGCAAGCTGTGAATCCACAGTGAAAAGGTTGTGAGGTGATTTTTACCTGTAGTACAATCGGCTCCTCCGGTGTAGCTCTGTTACAGTGGATGATGGCTGCCAGCGTGCCAACAATGTTGAAACGGCTATGAAGTGCCTCTTTACTCTCATCATCAGATGCTAAAGGACAAAACATTCTTAGTTGTAAGACACAGATTTAGTACTGAAGTACTAAAACACTGGGCTATGCCTAGTATAGCCCTAATGTAATGATGGTTAAACCTAAGGTAATGCTAAATGCTAAAGTAATGCTAAAGTCTAATGTAATCTTAATATACTAAGGTACTAAGACAGTGGACTACATTTAAAGTAGCCCTAATGTACAGAGTCTAACATACAAAGTACTAAGGCACTACACTACATGTAATGTGACCTAATGTACTATGACACTAGACTACATCTAAGATATTGGACTAAGTCTAATGTAGCCCTAATGTACTGAGTAGGCTTATATCATCTTTATGTACTTTAGGTACTACAACAATGGACTATGTGTAGTGTAGTCCTGAATCACTAAGAAAACAGACTGCATCTAAGACATTTGACTATGTCCAATGTAGCTATAATGCATGGAGTACTATGTCTACTGTAGCCTAAATGTACTAAGGTACTAAGACATTGGACTACATTTTATGTAGCCCTAAAGCAGTAAGACACTAAAATACATCTAAGATATAGGACTACGGCTAATGTAACCTTAACGTATCAAGACACGAGGCAAAGTCTAATGCAGCCGTAATGGACTGGGTATTAAATTTAATGTAGTTACATCTATTAAGCTACTCAGACATTGGACTATGTCTAATGTAGCCTTAATGTACTAAAGTACTAAGACATTGGACTACATTTTATGTAGCCCTAAAGTACTATGACATTAGACTATGTTTAATGTATACTGTTTTAGATATTTGACTATGTCTAATGTAGCCATATGTTGAGTACTAAGTCTAATGTACACTTAATGCATTAAGATCTTAAACATTTGACTAAGTAGACTTAGTACATTAGAGCTCCATTAATGTAGCTTAAAATTACTAAGGTACTAAGACAGAAGGCTATATGTAGGCTAAGGCTATGTGCTTAATGTAGCCCTGAAGCACTAAGACACTAGACTATGTCTAAAATGTTGGACTACGTCTAATTCAGCCATACTGTATTGCGTACTATGTCTAATGGAAGCTTAATGTACACATGCAGCCTTAGGCAGTCTAATGCAGCCCTAATGTACTTACTACCAAGACACTGTAATGTACCCCAAATAAGTCTAAGAGGAGAAGAGCGTACCAAGCTGGGCGAGCAGAGACAGGATGCTCCCTGTAAGAGCAGAACTTGTGTTGGGATCTCCAGCTACTTCTAACAGACCATTCAGACACTCACTGGGGAGAACCTGTCCTGAGGACAAGATCCTGGTACACTTTAGGGCAGAGACATCCTGCAGAAACACCACAGTCTGTCATTCATACAGCTAGGCACTGACATGAAATGCACTAACTTCAAAAAGGTAGCGGGGAAGATAGGTAGACAGGTAGACAGACAGGTAGGTAAATAAACAAACACGTAGGTAGACAGGCAGACAGACATGTAGGTAGACAGGCCAAAAACCTGAAAGTGTGTCATGTGTCTGAAACCTCAGAGAAAGTGTTTCCTTTCCATCTGTGTGTTATTGCATGTTATTGAATGACTTTCGGTTAGTGATCCTTATTGCAGCAGAGCTGAAGAAGCCTCTGTCTGAACACACTCATCTGTCTGTCCAGTATATTGTGTAAGGATTGTTTTGTGTTTTCCATTATTTTGAATAGTTTTGTGCAGCATCCTTCTCTAGACTTCGTTAACATGGGGCAGATAAACAGCCCCTATATACCCTATTATATGTAACCTAGTGCAGGCATGTAGGATAGTGTATGTAACCTAGTTCACTTTAGTGCCAAACCTGGGATCTGAAAATGACTGTAGCTAATTTCACCATTAAATCAGGTTTAAATGGGAACTGTCACTCACTTGGACTTGTTTTTGTAGCAGTGATGCGCTCAATGTGCCTCTGTTGTTTTTGTATTGTCGAATCGCCAGAAGCAGAGACTTCAGACACGTCGTTACGTCCATCCCGAGACCCCCAAATAAATAACTATAAGTATTAAACCTAACTGACAGAAACTAATCGGGTACATACAATAAGTGACCTGTTAAACCTGACCTGATTAGCTTGTCTGCTAACTAGCAATGTTTATTAGCATGCTTAGCTTACTCTTTTATGTAGTCTGTTACTGTTATAAAGACGTTAAACTTCTGATATTCTCACAAAAATATCTTATTACCTCACACTAGACTCGTCTAATAGAATAACTTAACTTATTTTGTTGTATTTTTTAACATAACACAATAGTTAATAATAATAAAGACTACACTCTTCTTTCAGCACGAGCCGGGGAATTGACTTCCTCCCGCTTTCTACTTCGAATCGCTGCTGGAACAGTCCATTCCGTACACAGGGGGAATCCGGATCAAAGAACAACTGAAATGCATTACAGTTGCCTTTTAAAAACAATTCAATTTAGCTACATATTTCAGTAAAATATTATTTATGCATTTGCTTGTTTTTTTTTGCTAATTGAATTGTGGGTGTATTATAAACAATCACTTTAAAAATATGCCCACCCTAACCAGTCCGTAAACCCGACTCAATGACGTAGGCTGAGGTTAGTAACGCCTCTACAACTCAGTGTGAGTCAATGAGTTTCCAGAGTGGAAAACCAAGTATTAAAAATATATAAAGCGGGTTTGTAATTAAACGAATAATAGAAATAATAATGTAATAATTAATGAGTGCTTTTGTTAGGTGTTCGTTTATTTGTTTGTTTGTTTGTTTATAATTTTGAGTATGTATTTGCATTTATGTGTTTTTCTGCACACACATTTATTTATAAATGCTAGACTTTTATTTATTTAAATTGTTTAAATGGTTAATTTAAATTGTTACATTTATACGTCATTATTATTGTTATTGTTGTTATGATGCTTATGATAATTATGATAATGGTGATGGTTGTTATTATTATTATTATTATTATTATTATTATTATTATTATTATTATTATTAAAAATGTTGATGTGTTAATGTGTTTGCACCCATTAGGACAGGCATCATAAACTTCTGTATGAAATAATAATAATAATAATAATAATAATAATAATAATAATAATAATAATAAAAAGAAGAAGAAGAATATAAACATCTGTCAAACAATCTGTCAAATATCATCATGAGCTTCTGTATTTAATAATAATAATAATAATAATAATAATAATAATAATAATAATAATAATAATAATATAGGCATCAGAGAATCTGCGACCTGACTGACTAAGTAGATAATAGAAAGACTGACTAACCGACTGAGCATCCACTATGTTTGACACTACTACAACTATTACTACTACTGTTATTATTATTATTAAAAAATATATGTATTATATTACATTAATTTAAGTAAAAAGATATATTCCTTGTTATAGTGTCACTGACTTAAGAATATAAATAAATAAAACAGGATGTTAGTTTTTAAATCTGTATCTATATTATATCCCTAAAGTTAGAGGATTCATGCCATACATAAATCACAAAGGGCATTAATCAATTTTAATATCAGAATTTGACTTAATTTCAAATTTCAAAAAGTCAAATTGTATTATAGGTCACATCTCTGCTGCTCTGATTGGTTTCAGGTCCATCTACTTGACGTTAACAGGATCAGTAAATAAGATCAGTAGTGAAACCTGTTAGTAAAGACACTGATAAAACTGATGACTAATCATTATGAGCATCTTGACCTTGAGTTATTTTTACATACTCCTCTTTGTCAGTGAAAATCCATGACGGCAAATCAACACTGCAGCCACCTACACATTTTCCCCCAAACTCAATAATATTTTATATTTACTGTTTCCATCACTATGGTTTTTCAGCAGGATGGAAACACGAGCATGTGCTGAGGTTAACCAAACATCAAAAAAGACAGATAGATGTATAGATAGATTATATGAGTCTTATACACAAACAGACATAAATAGAAGTACAAAGGAAATCTGCTAAACAGACAAGGCAAAGTTACAGCTCATCTGGACCTCTGAGACAAGTGCATGCCTAATTTAGTTTATACTTGTCCACTGTGAAAGTGAGAGAGTCTAACAGTGAAAGAGTGTGAAACCTTACATGTGACACTGATAAAGTGTGAGCCCTATCATCATTTCCACTAATGACTGCTAGAATTTACACTTACAGGCATCAGATCTTATTCAAATGACTTGTCTGTAAACTGGCAGCAGTGTAACATTCAATAAGACAAAGCAATGCCGTCTTTATGTGACAGCAACAGATCCGTTTTTATATATGTACAGTAATGTTCAATTTAGATCAAACCAGACATTAGACCAATGCAACACCCACTCCCCACCCCCCCAATCCATGTCTAACCACCCCCAGACCCAACCGCACAACCTCCTCAATAAAGCTGACAAAACCTAAACACCCACTAGCTCCGTCCCCACTCCCAGACCTCACTATTTTACAAACCCCGCCCATAGTCATGTGATAAGTATGTGTTCGTTTCGGGGTGTGTGTGTGTGTGTGTGTGTGTGTGTGTGTGTGTGTGTGTGTGTGTGACACTCATGGAAAAACAGAAAGGTTACTAAGGTTCTTCAAATGAACCTCATTTCTCAGTCCAAGCTCTTCATTTCTGCATTTTGCCTTTTTTTAAAGTGAAAAAAACAGAATAAAGGACGAGTAAACCAGTAAAATGGTTTCTTTATGACATCTGATTTTCTCAAACAATGAATATTTACAGTTTTTAGAAAATGTGCTGTACACTGTAAAATGGAAATTGTTAAGAGACCCAAAATTTTAAGGCAACATAAGGCATTAATTTTTTTAATTATGTTTTTTATAGTACTTACTTCTAGTTGCTAAATCTTTAATTAGGGTAGATTAGAGTAGACGACATTAGGCTGCTAATAAAGTCTAAACTCAATCTGATGACACAAAGGTGTAATGTAAACATTGTCATTTCCAGTAAACACAACCCTAACATCCGAACACAAAACCCCTTGAGTACCTAGGCTACAGATGACACTATGCACAATACGTAGTGGTGGTTGCTCCAAAATAGAATAGGGTTTGTTTTGTTGCCATTGTATGGGGCCCCTGCTTTGTCCAAAAACGCCTCTGCTTTGTGGGGGGCAGCCGTGGCCTAGTGGTTAGGGAACTGGTCTCTTGACCGGAAGGTTGTGGGTTTGATCCCCGCCCAGGGCA
>JAOVVF010000026.1:893949-904357 GCA_028565595.1 Duopalatinus emarginatus
TAGGAGGGTTTGGAGCAGTTGGTGGTGGTGGTTATGGGTGTTTTGGTTAGTGAACGTTGTTTGAGAGTGTTTATGGGTGTTTGTTGGGGGTGTTCAGGTTAGGAGGGTTTGGAGCAGTTGGTGGTGGTGGTTATGGGTGTTTTGGTTAGTGAACGTTGTTTGAGAGTGTTTATGGGAGTTTGTTGGGGATGTTCAGGTTGGGAGGGTGTTTGGTGGAGTTGGTGGTGGTGGTTATGGGTGTTTCAGTGGATGTTGTTTGAGAGTGTTTATGGGAGTTTGTTGTGGGTGGTGTTGAAGGGGTGTTTGAGTTGGGGCTGTACTTATTACTTTACTACCCAGGGTGTTTTATTATATGTCATTACACACTTTACTTATGATATTACATATTCTTATAGCTACTATACTCTGCTCTGCTGTAATACACTATTGAGAGATTAAAGTGATCTATCGATCTATTGAATTTTAATAAGAACCCATAATGCATGTTTTATTTAAGTATATGTATTGTATAAGTATTTGGATTGCAGAGGTCAGAGTTTTTGCAGCTCCTCACACTTTATTTCACTCTTCTGACTTAATCATTAACATGCTCCTGGATTACAGTAAGCGTTTTAACCCTTTCATTTATGAAGCATTACAAATCCTACACAGATCTTAAAATATGTAAATAACACTTATAATGAAGGTTGTGAGTAGATACACTTTGATTTTCCAGGATTTCAGGCACCTTTTGTTTGTAAGATGCAAGCTCAGTAAAAAGGTGGAGATGGAGTGATTATACAGGTCTCTTTGTTGCCCCTGCATACCAAAAGATGTTGGGTCAAGTCTTTGGCACAAGCCTTGGCACGACCTGACATTGTTGTGTTGAATTCCATCATATGTTTAAAAATAAATATGAGACAGAGAAAGAGAAAGAGAAAGAGAGAGAGAATAAGGTGCTGGGCCAGATCTGCCCCAGTTTGGATTACAGATGTTAGTAATCAGCTGTGGGTTCAGGTTATAGAATCAGCCTTGTGACCAGAAGGTTGCTTGTCTGATCCTCTGTATTGACAGGACACATAAGCAGGTTCCCTGGGCACTGTGGATAGGGGTTGTTCACCACTCCGGGTAATTGTGTTCACTGCCCTGTAGTGTGAGTGTTTACTAAAGTGTGTGTGTGTGTGTGTGTGTGTGTGTGTGTTTCACTGGATTAAATGCGGAGATCAAACTCCTCTGTGTGCAAGCACAGTAGGTCAATTACAAAAATAAAAAAGTAAACTGTAAAATTAAAGGGACTAACTCCATAAATCCTTGAAGATGAGTTTCCTAGTTTGCTTTGAAATGAGACACCAAAGTGGTATATAACAGGTATGTGATATAATCAACAGGTTGATGTAATACACTCATGATATTAAAACAGAGATGCAAGAACACATAATGAAAATAAAACCCATGAGCTGCAGGTCTGAAGCCAGTTTTAGCTTCTGGAGCAAATCGTCAGGAACGCCATCCTATTAATCGCCAGTACCTGGAAAAACAATTCCCCGTCTGTTTCAGTCATTTACTCTGGAAAGATATTAAGCAGGTCGGTTTCAGAAAGGAGAACATTTCATTATTAAACTAAAGTGTGTGAAATTAGGATCAGCATTACTTTCTCTGAAGGAATTTGAGTTGTTTGCTTTTTGTGTTGCTGTAACGGTGTGTGCAGGAGGGATAAGTAGAACAGAGAAAAGACTGTCTGCCTGAAGGTCCTGACACGGCCGAGAGAAAGAGCGAGACGCTAAGGGCTGGTTTGTTTCGTCACATATCAGAGCCAAGCTGACTGACAACCACAAGGAGGAAAAACACAATGAGAGCTTTATTACATGGGTCACAGGTTGGCGTTTGGGACGCAGCCATGACGGTCCCTTGAGGGATCAGAGGTTCATCAGAAGACGTCAGACTTTAATTTGTCATCTTTTAAAGTAGATCCAGACCTAATGCTCTATTTGTTTATCTAGTAAAGTGGCTGTATTTCTTAAACAATGCTCCTCAAAGTGGGGTCAGTGGATCAGCAGGGCTCTGTGAAGCAGTGGGTTTAAATTATAATAAAATCAGAGATCTTAAGTAGCACAACAGAAAGATACTCACTCTCACTGTATCATCAGGAGGTCGCAAGTTTTGAGTTCAGATCTCGGTAATGCCAAGGTCATTTGTAGCCGAGAACCAAGAAAATTAAAGGGAGGGGCACTCAACTGTCAATCAAAGGAAGACTAAACAATTACACACATACGTGAGGTAGAAGGTATGTGAAAGAGGGTCGATATTGTGTTACACATTCGGATGTGCCTAAATGTCTGCCAGTCCTGGTCTTGATCTCGACAGTGACGTTACACTGTCCTGTGATCACATTTGCAGCAGTTGCATAAGATATAGTTAGCTAAAATTATGGGGGAAATCCTCCAAAATGCTATTATTGGATTTATTATATTTTTCTGTAATAATTCTGTAAGGAGGGGTCTGTGGAATTTAAGTGAATTAAATCTCGAACCTCTTCTTTAATCCAGTGTTTGTGTTAGATTAGAAATGAAAACAGCAGCAACCCTCCACACCCTATGCATTAGGTCCCATGATGCAGTTCGTCTCAGACTTTATTCATTAAAGCTCTAATTATGAATAGGGAGTCTCCACATGCACATTTGATCAGTTTACTTAAGCTGTCTCTTCTTGCAACACTGCCTCCAACTTCTGTGGCATAGAGACAACAGGAGTCAAACCAAAATCTTCCTCTTTAGATTAATGTCTTTTATGGATGTTCTGCAACATTCAATAGATCTGGCTGTTAATTCGTTTCCTATATCAGCAAATCCCTTATACAACAACAATATATCAACAATTAAGCTTTTAAAGAACAACACAGCATATTTCATATCCATTTACAGTCACTTTTAATGTTCACACATGAAGTTAGTTCTTGTTGTCACTTACGATATAGCAGCTATAAACACTCATTTATTCTCATGTTCCTGAAAAACCTGCAAAGAAGTGCAAACCCCCCAGTCTTGAAGATGTTGGGCAAAATTACTGTTTCATCTCTGACACTAGAGACTCCTTTCATAATTGTTAAATAAACACAAGCTCTGTAAATGATCTGTTACTATGGAAACAATGACGTATTAGATCGAGTGCATTAATTCAAACATGCACAATCAGGATGCAGAATTCAAGTCATCCTACATCACCAGTATTTATTTATTTTTCTTTATTCGAGCCAGACCTCACCTCTTCTCCGGGTCTGCTAAGCTTCAGCGGTGGCGTTACGGAATCTGTCTGGTTGTGATGCTTGTGTCCTGGAGCCGACATACCTGAATGACTGTCGTGCCAGAACGTTGACTCAGTCCTGTCGGAACACGCCCGTCTACCTGCCAGCCTAGGGTTAGAGAAGGGAGAGTAGGAGGGTTCTTGCTAAAAGTGGTCTTGACAAGGTCAAAAAGTGGGTCATGATTTTTTGCCCTCTAAAGAAGTTAGCAAACATTGCCTTTACCGTCTGACCTCCTTCCTGGCCTGGTTTCTGTAGACAGAACCTGTGTTTTTCTTTTCTCAGGCCTGAAATGTGTGTATTGTGTTTGGTGTGATAAGAGGAAGCAGATTAGGGGGAATAAGCAGTGCTGAGTGAACAAGCAGTGAGCTCATGTGGGAAACGAGAACTCAATCAGAGGAAATGGAGGTGACACAAGGCAGAGCGGTGGAGAGGGCGAAGGAAGGAGAGGAGGACAAACCCCTGGTCAAGTCAAAACTTTAATCTTCTCCATGTGCTGCACTGCATTCTGAGACACAGACGAGAAGGATGTCTGGGTTTTAATGGGCAGAACAAGTTTACATGTTTATTATAGCAGTATTCACATTTTTTTTAAGTGGGTTCCAGGTACAAATGTTTAGGAAGTTGAATCCTTGACAATCTTATCAACCCTAGAGGAACATACTGTCTGAAACCACACTCGGACACTCACAAATACACACACTTAACTACTGTAGCACTGTCTCTTTTACTGCAGAATTAACTCCAGATCTGACTCAGGTCTCTCAGAACAGATTTATTCATAAATATCATCCAAATATTCCAAATATTAGGCCTCAGTGCAATAGTGTAAGATCCTATTTTTGGGATATTTACTGGGACCTTTAAGTTTTTTGTTATTATTTTATTACTTAATGCTACATTATCTAATAGTCAGTAATTAACATTTATACAACAACTTTGTTTCTGAGTTGTTGAGGTTTTGATTTCTGTGGTTAGGACTCTCCAGTATCAGCAGTCTGTAGGACATTTGCATTTTGCAGTCTCTAAAACTGTCAATAAAAATTGTAATCAATGTAAAGGGGTGTGTATAAGAGGTGTTAAGCACTTTGAGACAATAGACATCAGGGTTATAACAGTAACTAAGCATTACTGTAACAGCACCATACACAATGGATATCTCTATACTGGACATACCTACAATGTATAATATACCAGGTTTTTGTAATGTAAAGAATTTTTTAACCAAAATATACATTTACATTTAAAGCATATAGCAGATGGCCTTATCCAGAGCAACTTACAAAAGTGCTTAGTCAATTACTTGGAGTATCTGAAGCTAGTGCAGATTGACCAGGATTCAGGAACTTGAAGCCAGAATACTAGAAATGAGCCATGTAGTATCAAGTATAAAACTTACCCAAGTCCAAAAACATTCCTAAACAATAGACAACCTGAAGAGAGAACAAGACAAATACAATTTACAAACACAATAGTCACCTGCTCGATAAGGTGCTGGCAGGACAGATGAGTCTTTAGTCTGCGTTTAAAGCAAATGACTCGTACCGACCACTGCACGGACATCTAGGGGTAGTTTATTCCACCACCTTGGTACCAGGACAGAGAAGAGTCTGGATGTTTGCCTCCTATACACCTTGGATGATGGCGAATTCTCGGATAAAGTCGAGCCGTACTTAAAGCATGAAGAGCTCTAGGTGTGTGCCTGGCCTTAACCATTGCCATCAGATAGGAAGAAGCCAAACCGTTTTTGCAGGCCAGCATCAGGGTTTTATATCTGATACGAGCTGCTACAGGAAATCAGTGAAGTTTGTAGCAAGTGGGTGACATGGCTATACTTGGGGAAGTTGAAGACAAGTCGAGCTGCTGCATTGTGGATCAGTTGCAGAGGCCTGATGGCACGCATGGAAAGACCAGACAGGTTGCAGTACAAACAACTAGATTTTGATTCATTTTTCAATTGAAGTACAGATTATATATCAGATTATAGGCTGATTTTCAAAACAAAATGGCATTTTAACCAGAGTGTACATATGAAAAAAAAATTAATTGTGTAAAATTTAAACACCCTTCATCAAAAATTTGGAAAAACTTAGAAAAACATAATCTAAAATATAATATATATAAAATATAATATTAATTAATCAAGGAATTAAATAAGATGATATTTTTGGTTGGAAGGTCAACATATACTTTATATTGGAGTTAAAGTTGTATGCTAAGCTGGTTTATTAAGTTTAGTTAATAAGTTAAATAAATTCCTGGAGATGCTGTTTAATATATTACTTCTTTAACTGCCTGAATCTCTTCAGTCCAGCTGTGGAACACATGAGCGTGTAGGAGGAACTGCTCTGCCTCCAGCCTCATCTCCTCCAGTGTGTCCATTCTCACCGTTGCTCCGCTGGCCATGCATGCCAAGCACTCCCAGTGACTCGTGGGAAATTGTAGGCTCAGAACATTCCTGCGTGTTCCTCCCACCCTCGCTGCCGTCGCCTTCAACTGCTTCAGAACTTTCTTCACACGCACATTCCACCGTGTGGAACCGTCCATCTGAGAGCGATTGTGTGTCCAGGCTGTGTGTGTGTTTATGTCCATTTCTTGTGCTAATGTGGAAGTACTCATGTGTTTAAGTCGTTAAGGAGTAATCACCAATCACTAATCCTTTATTCCCTTAACCGGTTTCATACACTGTGTCCTGAAGCTCGGAGATTCAACTGACTAACTCAAATGTTCATCATGTGGGTCACAAAGTAGTGCTAACGTGCATGTGTGTGTGTGTGTGTGTTTTCTTTAGGACCCAGAGGGGGACAGGTCCGAAAACACACTTCAGCCAGAGTCAGACCAGAACCTCACGCCTCCTAATGTGAGTTCAGAGTTCTTATTATTTCTCCTACTGTAAAAATCGCAAATGCATGCACTTATGGGCTTGTCTCCATCTTAATGTCCTCCGGCTGTTATGCAAAAGTCCAAAAAGTCAACAAACCTATTCTAAAAATTGTGAAATGTGAAAGATTCAAGATAACATGATCAACGCACATGCTAGTGCACTAAATAAACAAAGAGAACTAATCATCAGAGCTTTGTTGTAAATCCTTATCTAGCTATCTGCTATCTTTCACTGTATAATCATGTACGTCTATAACAAATAGTATAATATAATACAATACACTGAAGTGCATGAAAAAATGGTACAGATAGGGCTTTGCTCTATAATGGTATAGGGTTTGTTTAGCCGGCATTCCATGGGACCCCTGGTACATCTACAAACGTCTCTGACAGGTGAAGACTATGTGTGCCTCCTTTCTGATAAGTTACACCAGTTCATGTCCTGTATTCATTCTGGTGGATTTGGCCTTCTCCAACAGGACAACACGCCACTACACACATCCAGAGACATTGAATTATGGTTAAAGGAACAATCGTGAGTTCTTGCCATTCACACCTAAATCACCAGATCTTGAACACTAGTGGTACACCAGTGTGATATGTATTCGGTAGGTCCACCACAGGGCGTGAACTCCACAAGCTAGCAGATATATTTAGCAGGCAGTGAGCATTATATATCCTACAGAACAGTACATAATTCTGTACTCTGAGGTGTAGGATTTCTCTATTGCACCCTAGACATGAGATCTAACACTGAGATATATAACACTGAGCTCTGGTGACACTGAGATCTGGTGACTTAGATGAGTGTTCCTCTAACCATAAGTAATTCCAGGAAAAGTCCAGGAATTTTTTTGTTACTAATGTTAGGAATTATAAACCATTACAGACTATCAACATGAAACACAAAAACATGAGAACCTCAAGATCCATGAGAAATCTCATCTAATCAGTTTTCAGGCAAGAATCCTGATAATGCAGTGACGGGATATTTTGTGCTATACAGAGTTCGCCTCTGGACTTGATTGACACAGGGAAAGGACTGAAGGTTCAGAGCGCCGCGCCTCACCTGGTCAGTCTGGGGAGCGGGCGGCTTAGTGTGGCCATCACCGTACTACCTCTGAAGGAAGGTAAGAACCGCACAAGTCACACAAATGTCATGTTATTGGTTTATTATTACGGTGCGATTCATTTACCTGTGATTCTGTAATAGAGCAGTGAATCCATCATATGAGTCTTTTAGTTAAGACACTCAAATGTTGTTGAATGGTTTTACAGAATAACCTGCATATTCATTTATTCACCATGATCAAATTACAAATGAAGGTACATGAAGAAGAAAGACTTCCATTTAGAATAGAATATAATCAGAGATGGGCAGTAACACATGTTACTTGAATAGCTTTTTGGATAAATTGTTTATATAAGAGTAGTTTTAATGCAGCATATTTTTTATCTTTTACTTGAGTATATTAGTAAAGAAGAAGTGCTACTTTTACTCCGTTACATTGAGCTACATTCTGCTCACTACTTGCTACTTATTTTTCAATCCGATTTTTTTGTTTTGTTTTGTTTCGTTGAGACTTCCGACAGAGGCTCTGTCACATGACTATATGACCGAGCTGTCATATAAATCCCTACAGCAAACACAGGTGTAAAAGAGCACAGAAGTACAATACAATGGCAGAGATGACGCTGTGTGTTTCACAACCTGAAGAGAATTGAGAATTAATGTTACTTCATAAAGATTTTATTTATTATTGTTTTAGTTTTAGTTTAAGAGAAATTCTCCACATCTGAATTAGTTCATTACTGTTTTATATTTTTGTGCGTTCAGGTGTATTATTTGACGTCCTGTATTATTAAACACAGACGGACTCAGCTGTTACTCAGTACTGGAGGAGTTTTTTCTCTTAATACTTTTTACTCAAGTAATTTATTGAGTGACGACTTTTTACTTTTACTTGAGTCAAATTATTCTAAAGTAACAATACTCTTACTTGAGTACAATTTTTGGCTACTCTACCCACTTCTGAATATAATACATTTTGTCCTTCCTTGGACCACTTTTAGTAGGCAGCCGTAGGCTTGTGGGTAGCCGCAGCCATGTGGTTAAGGAACCAGCCTTAGGACCAGAAGGTCACTGGTTCAGTCCAATGATCGAAAGAGTAGTTCACATTTTTACTTTCACCACTGACCATAGTGCACTGGAACACACGTACCCAGGAGATGCTTATAACCAGTCATCAAGACATCACAATTTGGTCCTTGTTAAAATCATTTTATCGCACTGATCTTCCAACACGTTATCCTAGAGACCTGACTGTTCACTTGCTGCCTAATATACAGTATTCAACCCCTTAACAGGGGCAGCCAAAATAAAATCATCAATATTATTCATGTCATCTGTCAGTGACTTTGTGGTTTTAATGTTATGGCGGATCGTTTGTAATTAAAGTCTGAACTTTTACATTGAGTATTTATAAAATACTGAAGGAGAGAGGGGAAACTCACTGATAGAAAGTCGAGTGAATCCGTTCTCTCAACTATTATATCAGCAGCTTTGATGTGAGCTGCAGAAATGAAGTGAAAGTGAAGTGCCTGATCCATTCTGCTTGCACACAAAAGAATTTGACCTTCACATTTAACCCATCCATGCAGTTTAGCACACACACTAGTGAACACACACACCAGGGGCAGCAGACACATTTGCCCCGAGCATTGGGCAGCCCCTAACCACAGCTCCCAGAGAGCAGTTGGTGGATTAGGTGCTTTGCTGAAGGACACTTCAGTATTTTCTTGTCAGTTTGGGTAATTGATCTGGAGGCGTGTTCCCTAACCTGGAACCACGGCTGCTCTCACATGCAGTCTACTAGCATCATCAAAATGTCCCTATGTTTGTTTTTTAATTAAAGTAAATAAAGGAGTCCAAAAAGCCAACAAGTTACACTACAAAGTCTTGGCAACACTGATGAAATGAGACAGATCGTTTGTTTGAGGCTGACCAATCACAGCCGTGAAAAAAAATCCTCCTCTTGTTCCCGCCCCTAAAGTCAGAAAAAGTTTAACTTGAGACTCGAGTGGAGCTCGGCTTCATGTCACTGCTGAGTTTCTGCAGAACGGAAATAAACTCACTTCACTTCAGCTTCATCACCGTCTTTGTTAATAAGCACCTTCACTAACTCTGCTCCGCGCACTCACATCAGACGCCCTCGCGCTGTCCGGTAATGATACTGTTTCAATCCTGTAGAACCTGTCCTTGAGGTTCCATGAGACAAATTAAAGAAAGACCCATTACACTTTCTGACTGTACATCATCATCTTTTTTTAGCTTTAGCTAAATTGTTATGATAATTGGAAAAGTTTCTAACAGCTAGTTAGCTAACACTCCTTACTAATGATGCCTGTAATTTATATCATTTATATACTGTACTTTTTAGTGTGATGGTGTGTGATTTGGGACACAGCCACAGGAACTTGTTATATCTTATGCACTATAATTAAGTATTATTTTGACACGCTTTATATAACTGTAAAGTGTTTTAATGCATGTTTTCAGAATTTTCAATTAGTGAACACAGTGTGTCTTGGTGAACTGTGTGTGTGTGTGTGTGTGTGTGTGTGTGTGTGTGTGTGTGTGTGTGTGTTAAGTTTTGAGCTGTAAATAAACCAGCCGTTAGTGTGTGTTTTGTTCTGTCTGCTGTGTTTAAGCGACTCAGTGGGCGAGAGGATGCACGTGATGTCTATTGTTAGCCCAGACCGCAGGCCTGAGAGAAGACGAGCACGGCGTTAAGATTATCTGAGAGGAAGGAGGTTGAAGAGGTCACCTTTTCTGATGCTCATTTCCCATCATGCACGCTGGGTGGAGTCGGTTCTGGGTGGAGTTGAGTCTGTCTGTACAGGCGGATTTACATGTGAAATATACACCCGTTTTTTAATTTACATCAAAATTCTCAACAGGAGACACAGACAGGAAATGAATAAGCAGAGACAGGACAAGGTGATGACCTGACTTCCTCCTGCTCTGTGGTAGTAGCGCCAGAAGCAACCCGCTTGTCGCTTAATGATTTGTGTCACGCTTTTTTTACAAGATTTTTTAGCGCAGCTGCAAATCACAGGTTTATATTAATCCACTCCTACTAAACGTTTCAAATTACTGTGGAGTAAAACAAACAGAAAAATAATCAGTAAATCCACATCATCACACCATCCTCACGTCTTATATCAGTCACACACACACACACACAC
>JAOVVF010000026.1:918975-935442 GCA_028565595.1 Duopalatinus emarginatus
TAGTGTGTAGTAGTGTATAGTAGTGTATAGTAGTGTGTAGTAGTGTATAGTAGTGTGTAGTAGTGTATAGTAGTGTACAGTAGTGTATAGTAGTGTACAGTAGTGTGTAGTAGTGTGTAGTAGTGTACAGTAGTGTGTAGTAGTGTGTAGTAGTGTATAGTAGTGTGTAGTAGTGTGCGGTTTTAGACGGAGTCAGAAAGGAGTTAAAATGAAGGGGCGGAGTTTTGAACGCGTTTTCCTCTCGCTCTCATTCCTCTGAACTCTGTCCTGCAGTCGGCTTTTATTCCTCCGTGTCTCTCTGCAGCTCCGCTTATACACAGCTGCGCGTTTCCAGCTGTTTCAGAAATGACTTTACGGAGTGAATAGTTGAAGGAAAGTTGCGCTTGAATCTCCTGGAGTTGAGTGACTGGAGGAGGTTTCAGTGATGAGGAGCTGAAGGAGAGACCTGGTGGTTTGAGGACATCTCTGAATGGGACACTTTAGGAGGAGGTTGGTGGAGAAATTATTACATTAGATTCAGACTGAGGAGATTTTCTTTTACTGATGTTTAAATCATTTAATCTGACCAGATGTGCAACATCTGCTTAAATGTTTTTGTCTGCGTGGATGCGTTGAAGAAAACAGTCGGCTCGGTATTAAATCTGATGTATAAATATCGTTTATTGGTTCGTGATTAGTAAACGTGTGCTTGTGAATCGCAGAGGCGCGTGCGACGGGGCGCTTTAATACCATGACGTCATTCGGGCGCTTTTTAAGTGTTAGCGCGTGAGCTGTGTGCTGTTCTCTGATTTATTTTATTTTTATTTTTTACATTTCTACGTGATTTTTAACTTGTGGTCTTCACAGTGTGTATAAATATACAAATTAGTGCGGTTTTAATTAGATACAGTTTTAATTAAAGTCATTAATAATAGGCGCTAATTGAGCTCCATAGGTGAGAGTTTATAGGATGTACTTGGCCACGCCCCTTGATAATAATCACATGGCCATAATAAGTTTGTTATTGTTGTTGATGATGATGTTTTTATTGTTGTTCTGGCAAGTTAATCCCCAAGTTAGTTGTTTGTTGTATATTGGGGTTTGTGTATTTAATTTGTAACTGGTGGTAAAACTGGTGGCAGTGTGTTAAAGCTCACTCCTGTTCCTATAGTATCCTATTATATATTTATATATTATATATTTACAATCAGTGATTGTATGATAGTAAACCTTTCAGCATCCTTGTGAGAGACTGTGCAGTTCTCAACAGAGAAAAAAAAGGTTCCTTAAGAGTTCTTTAATTAGCTGAGAGATTTAAAGTTCTGCTTAGAGGCTTAACCCTTAATACAGACTTCCACCCAGAAATCCAGAAGACTCGAGGGTTCTAGATGTCACCTTTATAATTCAGCCTGTATGTTAATTACCTTCCTGTTGTAAATAAGACCTTCTGCTTGTGTTTGTTTTCTTTTCCGGCGGCCTCAAATTTAGCGAATATAGCAAACAACATCCAGATAATTAAACTCACTCTGTTAATTAAAGGATCCCATTGATCCGGTTCTGCGGCTCAGGATGGAGACAGTTAATTAGTTGTGAAAATGTTCTGGAAATGTAATAAAGGAATAAAAAGTGTTTGACGGTGGCAGATAATTGAGCGCTTGTGGTCTTTGTGTAATTCAGGGACAGTAAAAAGAGAAGTGTATAAAGTGACAGATGTTTTATGATCACATCAAAGACATTTTGTGTTTATTCCATGAAAGACTCAAATTTATGGGGATTTATTTAACAGGATTAAATGCAGTAAATAACCAGAGGAAACTTCATTAAAGGTTTCACTCTGGAGCTGTACTTCAGATCCATCTCGTCAGGTAGAAACCGGAGCATCTACGACTCACTCGTCACACTGCGCTCTTTTGTTTCTATAACATATTTATTTAAGGTCTTTAGCCAAAGAAGCACAGCTGTGTAGACTAAACACCCACGGCTATACTGGAGAAACGTTTCCTGCTGCTTGTATGTGTGTATTTCTTGGTCCTTGCTCAGAACTGTGTTTATCTGGTCCTGTTATCTCGCAGGTCATTGTTTTTATTAGACCGGGATTGCAGCTATGATGAAACGTCTCGCACTGCGAAGGTCTGGTTTTTTTATACAGTCGGATTGTTAAGCCTGTGATTCTCGTTATTTGCTCACTTTTATGTGAGAAAGAGGACTTTTTAAGGCAGGAGGGGGAAATGCAGGAAAATCAGCCTGGACGTGCCAGCGTTACAAAGACTGGAATGCGTCTTAGAGATTTAAGGGGCCAAAAGTCAGAGGTTTGGCATGTTAATGATCAGCCGCTCAGTTCAGGGCATTGAAGACTGGACTTGGATTCAACCTTTGACTTTAAAAACGCTAAAATCAGACGCATCAGGTTAAGCCTTCATACGCACAGGTCCGATGAGATGAGCAGGAACAGTTCCTGTTAAACAGTTTTGCTTGTGCGAGACGGCGTATTAATGCTTTTTTCTGGAGACAAACGTTCGCAGGGTGTCAGTGACACTGGATTTAGAGTGAAAGGAAAAGCAGATGAGAGGAGCTGGTTAGAACATACACCTATCACAGAACAGCCATATGTTTCGTTCTCTCTTACACAAACACACACGCATACTGACTCATCAAACTCCAGTACAACTTCCAGAAATTCTTCTTGTCTTACTTTTCATTGCCACAGCCCTTCCGTCAACTTTTTATGAACTAAAATCCAGCTTTCTCTCTCCTCCCTGTGCAAGAGAACGAGCTTTGAGTCCTCCTGCCAGAGCTCTGGGGTTTGATGAAAAGCAGGAAATATTTTCCATGATTTCCGAAGCTGCTCTACGAGCTCCGATTTCAACTTAGTGGAAAATTCAATTGTGGGTTGAAGAGGATATGATGGGAGTTTTTGGTAGTGATCCAGTCGGAAGACTGATGAAGAAAGATGGACACATCGTGGTCACAGAGAGATGAGCGGTGAAGATGTCTCAGGCACGAGCCAAGTAGAGACCCACAGGACTTATAATTTCACATTATAGAGAATGGAGACTAGAGATTTGCGGTCAGGGCCGGTGCGTACCAGCTGGCCTGAAACTGAATTCTGACAAATCCAAAATTTAAACCAAAACACAAATGATAAGCCTCCTTTTAACACACCACTTTCAGCCAGCCACAGACTTGTCTTGAACCCAGACGGTCGCCGATTAAATTCCCACAACCAACAAGACTCGACCTTAAGCAAGGCACCTTACCCTCATATGCTGTAGATAGGGGCTGCTCACTGCTCTGGGCATGTGTGCTCACTGCTCCATTAGATGTGTTTACTAGTGTGTATATTTCACTGTACAGATGGGTCAAATGCGGAGGTCATTTCCACTGCACAGTGCTCAAAAGAGCACTTTCACATCACTTTACTTTCACTTTATGAACACCTATTCAGTACTGTAACTCTGGTCCGAACAAACACATCAAGTCCATCACATCAAGACCAATTTTTTTGACAGATATCAGGATTGGCTTCATTTCAGCTGCAGTGATGGACTGACTGGAGTTTGACTAAACACCAATGAACTAGTCTCTGAAAACGGAATAGGTCTAGAAACTCACATGGTCTTAAGACCATATCTGTCCTTACTTTTCTATTTCTTTTCCATTTCTATCTGTTTTGCGCTACAGGTCTGGTGTAAAGTCTTGATACTGAAAGTCTAACAAACCACAGAAGTATTATGAAACTAGGACGTGGGTTGTACTGATCAGGTCCGACTATACAGCCTTCAAACAAAAAGGTCATGTATGATATGTGTTGTATTCCTCAGATCAGAAAAAAACACACTAAAACAATCAACTCTCCTCAATCGCTTCTCACAGGCTTTATAAAAGATGAAGCAAAATCCAGGACTGATGTGTTCCTCAGTGCATCTACTTTGCTTAGAGAGCTCGGGATAACGGTAAACACCAGATACACAGGTGATGGATTAGTGAGTGATGGAGATGTACCATTCGCCCATATCTGTGTCCAGCTTCAGGGATGAAGGCGTCAAGGCGTAGTGAGGCTCTGGGAAATCGTGAGGTGTTTGGACAGCTGTGGCTCTTGTACTGCTGAGGTCATGACCCTGATGTTTTGTTTAATACCCTGGATTTGATCTGGATTGATGACTACAGAGGTTTCTGTTGCTCTCTAAGCTTCTTTTTTCAGGTTTTATTTGACTGGATTCTTTCTTCCTTCAGGTTATTCCCTGTGTTTGGGTAAATCCTACTTCTTCCGCTTTAACCACCCTGAGGAGGCCAGTCGGATGAAGAGCATGCTTCCTCAGAAGAGTCCCGTGTCGCCGCTGGTCTACAGCACGGGTAATGGATCTTACATCTCACTTAACGCTACACATACCCAAACAAACCCCCCTCCCATACACCCCAAACACCCCCTCACACACATACACACTTACACCTCCCCCAGTTTCTACAATAAACCCCTATCCCCTAGAACTTCCTGTATTTCAAACAGCCCTCATGGGGGAGCCTGGGGAGGGGGGGTTCAAAACCGGGTTCAATTACAGGTAACCAGGCCTTTTCTGTTCATCCTGGACAGGTGTGTGTGTGTGTGTGTGTGTGTGTGTGTGTTATCAGCCACAATAGAAATCCTTTGAAGTGCCGAAACCCTTTCAGAAGTTTTAAATGGTCATCTGTGTTTTTGGGTTTTTTTGCTGATATCGTCTCAAAAGAGACACGTTCACAGCTTGTCTTGTGGATATCTCCGTCTTCTGTTTACTGATTTGGTTTGTTGTCACTTCAGTAACTGATAGTCAGAGCCTTTATGTCTGTCCCAGCAAACAGTAATCACAGGAACCTTTTAGAAATTCGTAATTCAGGAACTTTCAGTAACACATGTCTCAGCTTGGTTACTCGCATTTTATTGGCTACTAGCCCTTACAGTAGAAAACAGAATTAACCAATCAGAACATTGTGTTATTCCCTATTTCTTTTTTAACACTACTAGGCAGCTAGTTATACTCGAAGCATAGTGATGGTAATCAAAGTACTGGGGACTTAGGAAAATAGAGAGAGATTTTTTTATTGCTTACATATTTTTTTTTTGTATTTTATATATTTTTATTAGCACTATGATTTCTGCTACACTCTGACATCCACCCAGAATTCACGAGTGCATCGAGTTCATGCTACGCTGCAACTCCAGTCTCAACCTTCTAGATCTTTGTAATATCACTGTGCTTTTGTCATCACTCAGAACCCTTTGCCAGAACCCTTTAGATCCTTAAAGCAGCTTCATCAGAGTTAAACATTTTTAACTGAACAACTCTACCAATCTGTACAATACAGTTGATCAGCCATAACATTACAACCACCTGCCTAAACAGCCACAAAACAACTCTGAACCAATGACTCCATGAGACTTCTGAATGTATTCTGTGTTATCTGGCACCATGATGTTGGCAACAGATCCTTCTGTGAGTCTGTTGAGTGACTGGACCCGATAGTCTAGCCTTTAACTCTCACTCACATCAGTGAGTCTTGGGCACCCAGGACCCTGTGGCTCGTTGTCTTTCCTTGAACTATTTTGGTAGGTACTAACCACTGCATACTGGGATACACCCAACAAGAAATCTTGGAGATGCTCTGACCGAGTCATCTAGCCATCACAATTTATTAATGTCACTTGCCCATTTGTCTTGCTTTCAACACATCAACTTTGAGAACTAAATGTTCACTTGCTGCCTATGTTATCCCACAGATGCCTTTATAACGATATAATCAATGTTAGTCACCAGTCAGTGGTTTTGTGGTTTTAATGTTGGCTGATCTGTGTATTGTTTAGTCTCTGCCTTTTTCTAGAAGGCGGTTCTGGTGTAACGTTCTGGTGTAAGGCACTACTTTGCTTTGGAATGCATGTTATGAGTATGCATGTGTCCAGCGTCTGGGATTTTCTTTGATCAGTCTGCACCGTCTTGGCACAAAGCATGGAGAAGCCTGTCTGAATACAGTGCAGATGAGTGTGTGTGTGTGTGTGTGAGTGAGAGAAACTGAGTTCACATGTTTAACTCTTCTGTTGTCCATCTTTGGCTTGGCTGCTTGTAGGTGGGCTGGACAGGAAAGCTTTATTTGAACAGGCTGACAGAAAAAAGAGAAGATACAGCAGGCTGCAGCATGTGTGTGGTTCACCAAAGTGGAACAGAAACGTTTTGTTGAACACGAATCTTGAGTCTATTTTTAAAAGTAATACTGCTGAAATCACGGTCTGGGTTTGCAGATCATTAAAAGGCAGGTTTCTGTTGTTTCTGCGGCGGTGAGAACTATTTTAGGAATAGACGAGTCTCTGATGAGTTTCCTTGTTCCCACCTGATATCGGACCAGTAATGTAAAAATAAACCCAGTTATTATTTGCCTTTTCTCTTTCTTTCTTCAGATTACATGAAGTTCAGTAGTGATTTCAGCCCCAGCGTAGGTGGACCAAGTTCAAGAGGCGTGCGGTCCGTCTCAGAGCTGCGGGAATTAATGGACACCTTACAAAGAAAAAAACAAGCTCTAGAGAACAGCCTACGGACCAATGGGGACAGTAGCCCCTCCTACTTTAGCATGACCCAGTCCCCACCCTCAACGCCCAACTCCTTGTCACCCATAACCACATCAAGCCTGATATCTTCATATCAGGACCAAGCAAGACGACTGTACACGGCAGACCGCCCGCCTCTTTCGGGTAAAGTCTCCAACCAGTCGTCTAACAGTGTACCACCCTCACCACGACGCAGTGACCAGCGGGAATACAACTCCTCGCTTCCTCCTTCACGACAGATGACCCGGAACCAGTCCCAAGATAGCCTTCTAGCAGACGGTCGACGTGGCCAAACGTCAACTTCTTTGCTGTCAATGTGGAATGGCTCCATGTCTACAGCAACCGATGCCCTTCCACCGACTCCAGGAAGTGCAAGCGGAGCAGCTAGCATGCCTTCCAGCCCACGATTAGCGCGCAGGCTACAGCCCGAGGAAGCGGGACGCCCAATTCCAGCACCACGCCAAAGAAAGTACTCAGCCGGATCTCTGACAGGAATGGGAATAGCCGCTCACAGCCGCTCCCTTCCCCGTCTATACCGCCCAGGTGAGTCCCAGCTTGCCCCTCTCACCCTACCATGGCCCCGCTCCTCACCCACCCCTGACTCCAGTCACCAAAACGGGCACTCCGAGGTGGTCTCCATCTCATTGTCCAACAGGTCCTTTTCCAAACAAGCTCCCGCACGTCAGGAAGTGATCGTGCCATCAGGTGCTACAACCAGCCCACGTCAGGCCAAGAAGGTGAGCCTGACCTCCAGCAGCTCCTACTCGGATTTGGAGAAGCAGACAGTGAGCACATCCTCGCCAGCCTTGGAGCTAGGTCTGGGAGAGAGGAGGCAGTCGTTTGGAAAGGCTGGGATTAGTCCACAGGGTGGATTCCGCGAGAGGAGGGGCAGCATCAGCTCTCTCAGCGGGAAAGAAGAGCTCCAGGATTATCACCAGAGACAGAGAGACGAGAGACTTCGAGAGCAGGAGGTGGAGAGACTGGTGAGGAACATCTCTTAAAGTGAACAAGAATGTTTTTAGCATAGGGTTTATAATTATAATATTAAATTGTTTGCTTTACAATAAGCTAGTTTAAGCTAGGTAAGCTAGTTTTACCTTTTTACAGTAAAAAAATAGAAACAGAGAAAACCGTGTGGGCAATAAGAAATATGGCTGCTAAGCATGGATGCTAGCTAATTACTGAAGCTAACAATTTAGCCAGGTAACAGAAAACATTAGCGCCTTCACTACAAAGGGTCAACATTTCTCCCAGATCTTTTGGTCAATTACACCATAATTACATTTCAGCTTCTAACCAAACATCCACCAGTTCTGCCACATTGAAAAATCAAGATTTACATGAAACGAGAAATAAACGAGCTGAAACATGATTGTAAGTGAAAGTGAAGTGATTGGCCTACTGTGCTTGCAAACATAGGAATTTGACCTCTGTGCAGAGAAACACATATTAGTGAACACTAGTGGGCAGTGAATACACTCATCCACTTATCCGTGGATAAGGCAACCCCTATCCACGGCACCCAGGGAGCAGTTGGGGGGGTTAGATGCCTTGCTCAAGGGCATTTCAGTCATGGCATGTCAGTTGCAGGGATTGAACCGGATTGAACTGGTTCATTAACCACAAGCCTTCCACTGCCTTATTGGTGCATTATACTTTTGTATTCTGGATTGTGATTGCTCAGAAGTTTTATTAATTTTAATCAGGCTAATTAATTTTAAATAACAGAAGCACAGTTTATGCTAAAGCACTCATTCTAATATGTTGTTGTTTCTATGGTAACAGAAGATTGGCAGGGATTTGTACAGTGAGCGCTCCACTAATAATTCCACTAACCGGTTAAAAAAATGTGTAAATCATTGATGTGGTGATGGAGAAAAACAACTACTTCACATTTATGGAAGAAGTCTCCAGTGTCAGCAGGAAACGTATCCAGCAGGGCTGTGGTTGCTGTGTAAGATGACAAGCTGCGTGTATTTCAATCCTTACGACAGAGAAACAGAGCCTCTAGTGAAGGTGATAACTGTTTACTGCTGTTAATCTAATAGGAACTTGTTTCCTGGATGTTCCTCTGTTGGAACATGCGCTGATTAAAAAGTGCAGCGTATTAAACAGTCACAGGTTGTTGCGGTCTGAGACGAGATTCTTGCATGCTGCAGCTGATTTAAAGTAAAGGCTGATTCTGCCGTTTCCCTTCACAACGTCCTTCACTAAAAACTTTCATATTTATGTTGAGGAATCCCACAGAGTGGAATTCTGGCCTAAGGAGGAGAGCAGGAAGGGAGAGGCCCACCTGCCTACAAATTAATCTCTTTTGTAAAAACCCTTCCCACACACACACACACACACACACACGCGCACACACACACACACAGATGAAATTCCAGTTTTAATCACACACAGACGCTGGGCAATGCAGTATTGACGTGTTCTCTGTAGTGGGGAGAACAGACGCTTCGGGCTGAGGCGGAGTCGCCCACCCCTCCTATTAATAGTTAACTCTGGACCACATTGGAGTCCCTGCGAGCACAGCCGCCCAAACACACTCTCTCTGGGAGGCACACATTGGGGTGCCACGAGCTGGCGGTTCTCCCGCGCCGATGTTCCGAATCCTGGCTCTCTGCTAACCGAAGCAGGATTCTCATGAAAGTCGGGTGGTGTTTTCTCAACTTTCTCATGCTTTTCATGAGGCCACCTGTAGCCCCACCCGTTCTGAGCTCCATCCAAATACCAGAAGCCCAGGCCGCTCGCTCAGTAGCTATTACAGCCCTGTAGTTGTGGTGTAACATTATGGTTTTGGATTAGAGGCTTTTGCTGGAGAGAGTAAACAGCAGTAACTTGCAGGTGGACAGGCGAGTGTGTGTATACAAACTTGACATTCAGACACGCATTCTAGTCCATAAAATGTGCTTTTACCAGCCTGTGATTTAAAGTGTCACTGAAGCGTTATGCTTATTTATGTAACTACTCAACTGCTGGTGTTTAAAATGATTAAATGCAGAAATATTATATAGAATAAATAAATAAAATAAAAGTAGAAGTGAATTTTACTTTCTTCTTGTCCATGTTAAAACATTCCAGTAGGTGGATTGACTATGTAAAATTGTCCCTAAGTGCAAATATTCTGTAAGTGTGGGGGTTTTTTGGTGCTCTTTATTGGACTGGCATCCAAATCGGGGCTTGTTCACATCTCACACCCGGTGTTCTTAGGTTAGACTCCGGATCTGTGATTCTGATCCTGGCTAGGATAACGCTTCCTATTTCTATTTCCAGAGAGTTGCTGTCTGTCCCCCAGGTCACGACTCAAACCCTGACTGATGATGTTATGTCATTAACATTAATAAAGCATACTCTTGTATATATATATATATATGTGTGTGTGTGTGTGTGTATGTGTGTGTGTGTGTGTGTGTGTGTGTGTGTGTCAGAAACCTTTTAAACACATCACATCTCAGCAATGAGAATTTCAAATTGAAGTGCTATTTATGCCAAGTATATCCGCTTGGGTGAGGGTGTCCGGTGTATGTACCACACACACACACTTTAATAATGCCCTCCAGTGGAGCTGAACCAGCTGCTGTCTTGCACTTTGCAAGCGAGTGACATAGGAGAAAGCGGAAGTATTAAATCACACCGGTTGTGTATTTCCGTCCCCACTGTGTCCAGCGCCAGCTCTGTTTTAGGTGGCATGAAGTTTCATTCAGCGCCCAATCGCTCACACACACCGGACCTGTCCAGGCAGATACAACACGCTCGTTTACGTCTGCTTCAAGTGTGTTAGATCAGGTTTGGGTCATCCGGTCGCTTGTCTTTCTCAGGGTAGGCATCATGCGTCTGGACGTCTTGCCCTCAGGTAACGCGGGCATGGTGAGTTCATGTATACATTATAAAAACCTCCAGTTAGTTTTTATGCTAATTTAAATAACAAGTTTCTTTTGTACCAAAAATAACTTGCCTACAATTACAGTTTGTTTGTATTGAAGAATGTTATGCTGTACGTTTTATCCATTTATAGCTACACATCAGGTCTTTCCTTCACCGGGCTCTGACTGGTATAAACTGCTGACTCTGTATAGACATGTTTTTGTAATATTTTGAGTATTAGCGGAGTGCCTGCTGTACAGTGTGAGCGAAACAATAACATGCTGGTACTCCAGTCTAATACTTGGTAGGTTCCCCATAGGAGGAGGAATATGACGGGGTACCGACTCCACAAGCTTGTGGAAAAATTTAGTTGGCACTGAACAACATGCTTCCTGCAGAACGGCCAACAATTGTGAAATCTGGTGACTTAGGTGTGAATAGCAAAACCGTAAACTTAGATGTTCCTCTAAAAATAATTTGGCGTCTCTAGACGTGTGCGGAGGAACATTGTCCTGTTGGAAGAGGCAAACACATCAGAATGAATGCAGGACATGACCAGGTATAACAGAAAAGAGATACACATAGTGTTCACCTGTCAGAGATGTTTGTAGATGTACCAGGGGTCCCATGGAATAACAGCTAAACAAACACAATACCATTATTAAGCTGCAATAGATGTCTGTCGCTTTATATATGCACTGGTGGACACAACCAATGATGTGTTGTTTGTCTGTACCGATTTTTTCTGGCACTTCAGTGTATAAACCTGTGATTTTTATGATTTTCACCTTTTAAAACAATCACACTCCAGATGTTAGTGATAGTCACAAGGCCAGTTTACAGAAACGGTTTAGTTTGAACAGATTTTTCAAAGTCTGTAAAACACATTTCGCTTCTTTTATATGTTATTTTTAACATCCGTGATAAATTAAGCGTCTCTGCATTTTATTATGGTTTCGCTTTTACTTTATACGGACTGAGTCATCGATGCACATCTGTATAAATCAATATAAATCTGCTGGATCAGTGCTGGTCCTGGCTCGGAGTTCAAACACAGGCGTTAGCTGTCATGGAGAGAGTTGTGTTTGCATTTCATAGTTTATTTCCATAGAAGTGGCTGAACGCAGGGCTTTTCCGGCCTGTTAATTAGGATCAAAGCGTCCCATGGGAGCGTGTTCCTGTTCTGTTGGTGGGACTTTTTATGGATGTCTTGTGTCTCTGTTCCAGTTACAGCGCCTGTAACTCAGTGTTGGGTTCTGTGAGCTCACCAGAATAATGTTTTGTATTAGATTTTTGTGACCACATGACGAAGAGTACATGCTTGGGAGAATAAGTGACTGGTAATTTAGTAGTTGTGTGTGATTCGGAGTGCTATTAAAATGTTATGTGCTATAATTACAACAAAGAGGACACAGAAATTCAAAACAATTAATTCAACTTTAAAGCTGTTTTTTTTTTCATCAGGACAGTGTGTGGAAATTGCATAAGTATTCACCCCTTTTGACCTTTTCCTCTTTAGTATTGTTAGAGCCAGGAACTTAATTAGACATAACAGACAGTACATGTCGTGACTCTACACAATAAAATAATGCTGCTTTTGTCAGAAACACAACAGCTCATCAGTCTGAGAAGCACGATGGTGGCAGCATCATGTTGAGCAGTTTTAATCAGTCTGGTGACCAAAATGTTTTGATCCTCCAAACTGACATGGCTTGTCTGAACCACCCAACTGCTTCCTGGGCACTGAGGATAGGGTTGCCCACTGCTCCGTACAAGTGTGTTCACTGCCCCCTAGTGTGTGCGTTCGCTAGAGTGTGTGTCGTTCACTGCATCGATATAATATCAAATTAATTACTTTTAATACAGAACATGGAAAAACTGAGAAGATTTTAGTGAACACGTAAAGAAAAGCTTACTTATAGACACAAGCAATGAGTGAGAAACTGAAAGTGAAGTGACTGACACACAGGAATTTGACCAACTATTGTGACTCTCTCCCACAGGAGCGTCAGCGTCTGGAAACCATCCTGAGTCTGTGCTCGGAACGAGATCAGAGCAGCTCAGCCGTGGCTGACCTCCAGAAGATCAACAAGGAGCTGGAGAAGCTGCAGGTGACTGAGGATGAGTCCATATTTTCCGACTCAGAGAACGGATACGGCTCTGGGGCTTTGGAATGTGAGGGGCGCCAGATACGCCAGCGTCGTTCCAGCGGGCAGAGAGACATCAGGGCAGAGTCACCTGCTGGTAGTCTTCTCGGCTCCGCCCCCACCCCGTCTCCTCGACAGATGCGGAATAACAAGGTGGGATTCCACGCAAAATTGTGAAGTTTTATAAACAACATAGCTATTAAACACACACAGACCTGTTCAACAAACTGGGCTCCGTGGGTCAGAATCGACCACGGACAATGTTTTGCTAGTTTTGTGTCTGCCTATAGTTTAATTACAGATTTAATAACACAGCTTATTTGTTAATCCACCTGTGACTTTTCAGGTCATGTCCTATCTGTGTATGACCTTCTTTAGGCATGCATACTGACACACACTCCTGCTTTTACACACACACCAGCGCACACAGGAATGTGAAAGAAGGGGGAGGGTTTAAAGGGAACATCTAATTACATGTATGTTTTTGTCAGAGATGTGTGGTTTGCTCCAAGTCTGGGGATTGTGTAGTTGTGTACCTTTTGTACATACAGTATTCAGGAGTCAGTGAAGCTGTTCTGATGTGTGTACTGGCATATTTTCCATTAATTTGTCATCCATCTGTAGATCACATCTGCAATCCATACACAGAGCTACGCAACTAAATGCTTATTTCTATATGCACCATAAATCTACTTCAAAGCAGAATTTTTCCGTCTTTTGTTCTTTTCACATCTGTCTCGTCATTATTTCTGTCCTAACTGTCCACTATCCGTCTCTTTCTTCACATCATACTGCAGGTCTAGGACTTGCTCCGTAAAATAAACTCTGCTGAACAGAGATAAACATCGATGTCCCAATATAGAGAGGGCACGCACTGTGTGCATGCGCTGGTGTAATCTCACTTAATTTAACCTGTGAGCCGGACACACACACACACACACACACACACACACACACACACACACACTAAATTACCATGTGCAGGTTTGAGTGCTTATGCTGTTTACTTAATGGATAGTTTCATTACTAGAGACTAAAGATCAGCATATAGTGTGTAAACTGTGTTCAGGGAAACAAAAATGTGACGCGTCCGGGTTGCTCTGAATCCTATTCAAAGTGGTAACTAATATGCATAGACATATCTATGTAGCACCAACTAGCACCAGATGCTATGTGCTGTTTTGTCTTTGACTGTACCAAGTGTCTTTATATCCTCTCTTGACCTGGCAGGAAAGTTATACACTGAAGTGCCAGAAAAGCTGGTACAGATAAGAAATAGACATAACAGTATAGGGTTTGTTTAGCCGGCATTCCATGGGACCCCTGGTACATCTACAAACATCTCTGACACATGAACACTATGTGTGCCTTTTTTCTGATTTCTGATTTACACCACTTCATGTCCTGTATTCATTCTGGCTTTGTCCAACAGGACAATGCTCCACCATACACGTCTAAAGACACAAAATTATAGTTAGATGAACACTCTCTGAGTGAGTCATTCACACTTAAGACACCAGATCTCAACGATATCGAACACTTTTGGGATGCTGTGACACATGCTATGAAACACAGAAATCCTACACCTCAGAATAGTGAACCGTTCTGCAGGAAGTATGGTGGTCATTGAATACACAATATTTCAGTATGCCTGTGGAGTCCATGCACTGTGAGGGACCTACCAAGTAGACTGGTGTACCAGGTTTTCTGGCACTTGTGTATTGACATTGTTTAGCTACACACGAAATGAAAGCTTTAACTTTGTTTTGAGAAAGTAGCCTGGATATGAAATCTACTCGTTACTGATTTCTACACATTTACCCCTATATTAAATATATAAATATGAAATTTGAATGTCCTGCTGACAGCTAGCTAAAAAATTTGCAAACTAGCTAACGTTAATTTTAGGTCCAAGCCTATCCCTAAGGCTAGAGGTATATTTGCTGGTTGGCCAAGTATTTATATAGACAGCTGACTGCATTGTGAAGGTAACTGTGCATTTACGTTTATTACATTCATGGCATTTGGCAGATGGTGTTATCCATAGCAACTTACAAGGTTACTGGTATTAAAGCTAGTCCAGTGTAGTGTTATGGGTCTTGCCCAAGGATCCTTATTGGTATAGCACAGACTGGCTGCCCAGACTGGGAACATGTGCACATACTTGCCTGTGTGCTACGTGTGTTACAGAAGGTACACCAGAAAACAGATGTGGGTCATTTCTGACTTAGTCATGCCTCATTTCTTCAAAACTATCCACCTTTTTCATGCTCCTAAGTGCCTGCACTGCCCCAGACGTTTTTTGTGTGCACAGCACCTTGCTTAGTGTAGAATTGATTTATGAGGACGTGCACTACCGTCGTTCCAAATGGACACAGGATATACGCGGCAGCCTTATTACATATGTGGACGCGTAGTTAACCTCAGTTTATTTTTTTTATCCCTACACTAATGATTAGGATTTTAAAATTTCCATTTTTTATTTTCTTGCTTATTTGTTTAACAACCACTTAATCTGTTACCATGGCAACCACAACTTCGTTTATCACTAACATTAGACATCACTCGCTAGAGACGGTACGATCTTGGGTTGTTTTTTTCCACAGTACAGTGTTGAGTGGGGGTCATTTGCATAACGGGTGTGATTGGCCCAGTGAGCATGCATGCAGCCCCGCCCCCAAATTAGTTTTATGCAGAGGTTTTGTATGGTTAATAAATCCAGAGCCAGGCGTTTAAACATAACTTTATAGTTTTATCTTTCTTTTTTTTTTTTTTTACTGATCCCAGAAGGCTTCATTCCTCAGGTTCATTCCTCAGTTTTTCCCACACGTCCTGACGGAGCTCACGTTGTACTTTCCTCACTGAAATGGTGCTTTTAAATCTCTCGGGGACAAAACTAAGAGCAAGCAGACGCTATAAGCCGGGTGTAGAGCTCGCCTTTATTAGATTAAAAGGAAAGGCAGTCTGTGTGGACTGCTGGTGAAGGATCAGAGTTTCCTGAAAATCTGCTGCTAAATACCAGCTCAAGAAATGGTTCAGATGTAATCTGATTTTTTGGAAATGGAGCGTTTCAGACTGTTCTGGGGAAATTCACAAAATCATGGCCTTATTAGGTTTCATCTTTAGTGTGTTGTGTTGTGCAGTAGTGGCTAAAATGTTATGTTTAATAAGTTTTGCTTATTTTTTACATTATATATAATGTACATGCAGTCATTTATTGGTAGAACCAGTGTAATAAATGACTGTGTCATCGTTTCTGAGTCATTCAGCTCTGAGGAAAGCGTGATCATTAAAGCTGGTTGATTTATATATTAATTTGTTACTAAAATTCAGGCAGGAAATGAACTTTCCTTCAGAGAGGGAGGGGTGGCGTACTCTGTCAATCATAGCAACGCTAGCTAATCATAACATATAAGCTCATGTATACAGAACTGGGTGGAAGCGCTTTTATCCGAGTGTGTTACGCCGCCCCCTGATGTTGCATGAGCAGCAAATCTAAATAAGCAGTGGCTGGCTGCACATGACTCAGAGTCATCACATGATAGCCTTCATCTTCCCTGGTTGATAGCTGTCGCGTGACAGGGGAGAGATGTCCGATGTGTGGGAAATTTACGGGCCTAATTTAGGGAAAAATCTGGGGAATTAGCAAAAAAATTTACTGAGGATGTGATGTCATCAGCAGGCACCCGAGGAGGAGGAAGTCCGGCTGAAGCAGGAACTGACGCGTATCGAAGAGGAGAGGATCCAGGTGCTGAACAACATGGAGGAGCTGGAGCAGAAAATCAAAGAGCTGGACAACCAGATGGACGAATCTGTCCAAGAGGTAAAGAGGACAGTGAAAGTGAAAAAGTGAGTCAGTAAGAGAGTGATTTGGTGAATCAGTAATTCAGTCAGAAGGAGAATGAT
>JAOVVF010000026.1:943725-953725 GCA_028565595.1 Duopalatinus emarginatus
ACACACACACACACACACACACACACAAACACACACACACACACACACACACACACACACACAAACACACACACACAAATAAGGACCTACATTTTAATAGAGAGATGACAAAATGTAATTACTGTCTATTTACTTACAGACATAAATACCACTGTGTTAAATCACTATATTCACACTCTCTCTCTCTCTCTCTCTCTCTCTCTCTCTCTCTCTCTCTCTTTCTCACACACACACACACACACACACACACACAGAGAGAAAGAGACAGAGAGAGACTTTGCACTATGTATTCCCTTCATTAATTTCTTCCTACTACCTAGACAAGTTACTTGAAGCTCTAAAATACTTAAGGGTTCTATAAGGGTTTTTTTTATTGTTCTAAGCTCCAAAAATGGAACATTACATGGAATCCTTTCTGAGATGTTTTGCAAGACAAACAACTGGAGAAGCCATAAGCCTGGACCAATTCAACAGCAGAATTAATCAGAACATTCATGACATTTCACAATGTAGAAAACAGAGTTACAGGCATGCACGTGACTCCTTGTGTATTTGATTCACACGTTTTATTAATCAGTATGTATCAGTTCTCTTCCACTCTTCTCTGCTTTCTCTCCTTCTATTCCTCTACTTTGCAAAGCCCTCCGTCTCTTCCTGCTCTCGCTCCGCCCCCAAACTCGCTTCTGTGCACTGGCCAGAGGAAATGGTGACCTTCCTCGGCCCATCTCCTCTCCCCGACTCTCCTCCTCCTCCTCTTCCTCCTCCTCCTCCTCTCCCTGCCAAAAAACATTCACGGTACAGGCAGGTAAACCGTGCGTGAGATTAAACACAGGTGTGCGTGTGTGAGAGTGTGTGAGAGTGTGTTTGTTTATGTGCAAGTCTGTGTTTAACCTTGTCTAAATGATCCTTGCCTCCATGTTTCTCCTCAGCATTTCCGAAGCCTGGAGGAAAGGAAGAGATTGAGTAAAGAGGGTCACATGTGCGACACGCTTCCTCGGAAAAAGTCTCAGGCTGCTATCAGCTCTCAGTTCAACTGCGCTACACTGGGGCGCAACACACCTCCTAAAGTGAGAACACACACACCCTGGTCTCTCACACACTGATAAACACACACACACACACACACACACACACACACATTTTATAATGATAAATGTGGCTAATTAACACTATTAACCCTCACCTAAACATCACCCTAATCATCACCCTAATCATCACCCTCACTCTAACCCTAACTCTAACCTTCACCTTAAACCTTACCATCAACTTAGCCCAAACCTAACATTAACCCCTTAGCCTAACCTTAACTCTAAAACCTAACCTTAACCCTTAACCTAATCTTAACCCCTAATCCTAAACTCTAACCCTAACCCAAGCCCTAACTCTGAACCCTCACCCTAACTCTCACCTCACACTCACCTTAGCTCTAACCCTATTCCTAACCCTAATCCTCATCCTCATTTTAACTCTAACCTTCACTCTCAACAACAATGAAACCCCCACAATATAAAAACAGATCAGGAATTCCTGTCCCTGCAGGGACTGAAGGTCCCGCCAAAAAACATGTTTGTCCTCTTATAGTTGTCAGGACCTTTATAGACATAATGATTACTGTAGATGCCTTACCATAACTTTAACCTCAGTGACCAAAAGGCAAATTTCTGGCTTATGTAATCCCGATTTTCTTAGTGAGGACCTGCAAAAATGTCCTCACAACCCCCAAAATCTCAAATGTTCCTATTCTTGTAAGGACATGTGGTCCTCATATCTATAGAAATACATAAACACAAAAACCTGCATGCTCTCTCTCACTCTCTCTCTCTCACACACACACACACACACTGTATATGGCAGTTCCACTTCTGTTCCACCTATTGTCTAATCTTTGTTTTCAGTCTCATCTGCCTTTAGTCCAGAGCTCCAGCTGCGGCAGCGTCTTAAACCGAGTCCTCACCGTGTCTCCTAAAGATGCAGACACACGCCGTCTGCACAAGGGTAGGGTTCACACACACACACACACACACACACACACACATGCACGGTGTCATGGGGCAAAACGAAAAAGAAATACCGCAATAGTGCACAAATCGAGGATGATTTGAGACTGTGTTTATCAGACATTGCACCGAGGATCTTTGCAAAGCAGAGCAGGCTCAGGTCTCACATTAACATCGCATACCTGCAACCTTATGTAAAATATGCAGATGATATGCCTATTATTATTATAGTAATAATAACTATAATAAACCATAAATTCATATCAGAGGTTTAGTGCCAATTCTCAGTTATAGCAATAGCCTAGTAATGGTAATAGGCCTACTGATANNNNGGGGGGGTGGAGCCAGGAGGAAGGGGGGCCCCAACTGCAATGAACCAGCTTTGGGGGGGCCCAGCTTGCAAAATGTTGAGAACCGCTGCTCTAAAGCATGACCTAATGTCCCTCTGGGTTTTCATTTATTCTCTCCTTGCTGTAGGTGAGTTAATGGTGGAGGTGGAGGTGGTGGGACTGAATCTGTTATAAATGTGTTATAAAGGCTGTGTGTGTACATTTCTCCCCAAAACGAATATGAAATCAGTAATTTTTTTGTATTGTGACTGAATGATTGTCTTATTTATGTTTCGTTTCGGTTTACTTTCTGGTCGTATAAAACGAGACATTTGAGCGATTCGGTGTACATAAGGAGCTCTGATTGCGTGGTACAGTTTTGGAACGGTTGTAGAAACGTGTTTACGCTTCCCGGATTTGTTTACGTGTTTACTGAGATAGTGGAGGAATGTAGAGGATGATGAGAGGCAGGAAATTCTCTCACGCTATTACAGTCAGTCATTCATGTCCTGATGGACTTGACGCTGAGTTGTCCTCCTCCCTCTGTCCCTTCTGTAGTTATTCTTTAAAAAATATATATATATATACATTTATTTTTAAATAAATAAAAATATAATACATTTGTTTTCAATTAATTAGCTGAACAATTATACAATAGAATTTTTTAAATAATATATTTTTTTAATTGAACAGGTAAATAATGATATTTTAAATGTGTTTTTTAAAATAAATCAATGAATAAAGACCCTGATCTAGGATTTTATGTGCATTCATGTTCTGTGTTATTGGCTAAAGTCATAGGAGTTTGTGTGTGTGTGTGTGTGTGTGTGTGTGTGTGTGTAATTCCCGTGAGTGGACTCATCAGTAAGGCGGGTCTGTTCTGTCTGGTTCTCTGAGTTGTTTGATGTCTATCAGGGTTCCTGCGGTGCTTCATATCCGCTAGTGTGTCTGCATCAGTGTGAGTCTCTGAGCTTCTACTAGAACCTTCTGGAGTTTGGGTTTGTGTTCGGTTTCTTCGGTTTCAGAGGTTTTGTGCGTTTGTGTGGTGTGTGGTTTGTGTGTGTGTGTGTGTGTGTGTGTGTGTGTGTGTGCTGCACCGTGGCTGGTGTGTGTGAGAAGAGCGAGGGGCCACATGCTCAGATTATGAGTATGTCCCTCAGTAATGGAGAACATGTGGCTGGAAAGGACGCAGCTGGAATATCAGGTAAACGAGTGAAAGAAGGAGGGATGAGGACGGGAGTTAGATTAAACAGGGAGGACAAGATGATGGAGAGCTTTCTGCCTTTTCTGCCTTGTTTTAGAATATGTTCCTTCTCTTCTCTACTCTCTCTCTCTATTCTCTCTCTCTATCTATCTCTCTCTTTCTCTTTCTGCTTGTTTCTCCTCCAGTTTCTCTCTTTATGTCCCTCTAATTCTCTCACTTTCTCTCTTTACACCTCTCTGTTTCTTTCTCTCTTTTTGCCCCCATCTACTAGTCATCCTCTCTCTCTCTCTCTCTCTCTCTCTCTCTCTCTCTCTCAGTTTTTTGTTTATGTCCCTCTAATTCTCTCACTTTCTCTCTTTACACCTCTCTGTTTCTCACTCTTGACCCCCCCCCCCCATTTGTCTCTGTCTTTATTTCTTTTTCTCGGTTTGTCCCTCTAACTCTATCTTTCTCTCTATCTGTTTCATTCTCTCCCTCTCTCTTTCTCTCTATTTCTGTATGCCTGTAATTGTTTGTCACTCTACCCCTCTTCCTTTTTGTCCCTCTCTTTGTCTCTTTTTTTCCTTCCTGCCTCTTTCTCTTTCCCCTCTGTGCCCCTCACTCTCTGTCTTTCTGTTTATCTTTTTTGCCCTTTAATGCTGTCTTTGTCTCTCTCTCCCTGTCTCTTTCTGTCTGCCCCCCCTTCTGTAGGTCTCTGTTTGTCTCTTCCTTTCTCTCTTTCTTTCTGTCTCTGCCTTTCTCCCTCCCTCCCTTTCTTTTTCCTCCCTCCCTCTATCTCCCTTCTCTCTTTCTGATTCTGTTTTTATGCCCCTCTGATGCTGTCTTTCCATGTCTCTTTCTCTATGTCTCGAACTGTTTCTCTTTCCCTCTTTCTATCTGTCTCTGCCTTTCTCTCTCCATCCCCCGTCTCTCACTTTCTACTATTCATATCAGACCCTTCAGTAGATCTGATGTGTTACATAATAATAACTTTTCCATCTTTTCCTGGACAGTGTCTCAGCTTGTCTTCACACATGAGTCTCCTGGTTCATTGATCTACAGGATTTGACTCCACATTGTGTTCACACTGAGACATTCATGAATTCAGTTTCGATTTGTATTATTAAGTCTTGATCCTGTTTGGGTCTCAGGTCACAGTCAGCAGCTGGTGGGCGAGGATCAGAGATCGAGACTGACCGAGCTCGGGGGTCGCGCCGCCTCCCAGTCCAACGTGTACCTGGACTCGATGGGTTACCGAGACAACGGCTTTGACACGTTCAGCGTGGACAGTTCAGACAGCATGGAGACCAGCATCTCCGCCTGCTCGCCTGACAACGTCTCCAGGTCAGACTCTTTTATCGTTAACATGCTGTAGTAGTTATAGTTAATGAAATTGTTGTTTCCACCAAATGAAGTACCGCCGGTTCCTAAAATGTCTGATTCCTCAAAAAACAAACTGAAGACTCCTCTAGGATGCACATCTCCGTCTTCTCCAGCACATCCAAGGTTCAGTTTTTTTTTTTTTTTTAAAAAAAAGGAAACGTGCCACACGTTGCTATGATCTCATCCATCAGAGCGGCGGAGCGGAGTGTGTGTTTATGCTGAACTTGTTCATGTGTGTGAGGCCTGGAGCTGGACTAATGTAAAGCGTGTGCTGGACCCCAGAGAGTCACGCTGCTCCTCACCCCCCCCCCTCCATCACTCAACCCCGGGACCGGCCGGCTCCGATTACACCGGGAACAGTTAGAGGAAACAGATTTCTGGATTTTTTTCCCCTCAGTTTGAATGTAATCAGGAGCAGAGTCTGGCGCTCGTTGTATGTGTGTGAGTGTGTGTGTAGGACGTCTTTTGTATGCTGCTGCATTTTATCCAGTGTGGACATGAATCCAGTTCTGATTCAGGAACGTCGGTAAGGAAACAATTCAGCATGATGATGATGATGATGATGATGATGACGGTGACGGTGAGCAGGAATGTGTGCAGACGTTGGTGTTTGTTAATCATGTGTTCGTATGATGTCGGAGGGATGAGAAGACGGAGACGCGTGTCAGACGTGCTGTTACGTGCCAGACGAAGGAAGCCGTGGCGTGTTTTTCACGAGCTGCCGTCATGTCTGCATGCTGATTGAGCTGCTTTGTGTTTGTGCATGTGTGGATGTCCGTGTTGGTGACTAGCAGCAGCTCTGATTATAGCCATGCAGCTGTGATTATACAGAACCGGGTTCTTGTGTACTCCTGTAATTAGGGGTGTTTTAGGGTTCTATGAGAGATCACTAATCTGTCACCCACTTTAAAGGAAACGTCTCATGTACTAAATTGATGGTCAAGTCAGTCATCAGAAATGTATTATTTATTTCTCTGTTCCCTGCCTTTGTCTTTAGACTAGAGGTACGAACCCAGGAGCTATTGATGTGCTAGGTGGAACCTTCTACAACTGTAATCTAACCTGTGCTTTCGCAGCTGTCATCATAAGTGTTTCCGAACTTTTAGAAGCCTTTAGAACCTTTGGAGAACTACAAGGAACTCTCTTTTTCTTTAAGGAACATTGATGTATATCAGGCTCATCCAGAATGGTGTTCATGAACTTGGAATTTTAAATAGGGAAAATTTTTTAAAAAATCAATAGACTTTGATCTTGGTCTTTGAACGTTTTCAGAACCCAGGAACTCTTTAGGAGACTGCTTTTAGGAACCCAGAATCTTTACAGTAATCACATACCTGGTTCTGTGCTGATTAACCCCTGACAGAAGGTGTACTGCTTCTGTAACTCATCCTTCTGTACTGCCACACGAGGAACCTGTTTAAGAACTGTGTATCATCTTCCTAGAGAGGTCCCTCAAGGGTTCTTTGGATGCTGAAGGGTTGTAGATTTGTCAAGCAGTTATATCACTTGTATTTTTAGGTAGGCAGGAGCTGAAAGATTTTTTTAGAATATAGTCCTCGTTCTGTTTTATTTTGGAACCCTTATACGGTTCCAAGTGGTGGAGTTGGAGATAAAGCTGAGGTTTGGACTCTCTGGGATTGTCTCTTGGAGGATAGTGTGAGAGATTTGGAGTCACAATATGGGAAGGGGGATTTTGAGGGAGACAGAGCCGCTCCGATGGGTTCCACGTGTTACATTTGAAGTTTTAGTGGAAAACATCGGAATTTGGTCCGGGCTCTTAATACGTTCCAGGACTCTGACCGGCTTTATTGATTCCTCCTGTGCTCTTCAAAACAATAGGTTTATTTTTGGGGAAGTTTTGTAAAATTGTTAGAGAAACTCACAGTGCAGAAAGTCACGGATGTTTTGTGTTTGTTTTGTACAGCGCCAGCGCTTCCAACGTGGCCAAGATCGAGGAGATGGAGCGTCTGCTGAGGGAGGCTCAGGCTGAGAAACACCGACTCCTGGAGCACAGGGTGAGGTTCTCTACATCACTGCTCTCCAAATCACTGTTCTCCAAATCTATCAGCACAGCCACAGAGTCCTCGCCGTCTGAAAGCCGCAAACCTGAATCCGTCTGTAAAATGAAATTCCTGTTTAACTGTGACCTTGTTAAAGGTCCACAGACATAAAGAGAACCAAACCGAGAGACCAGACCTTCTCCCTGTAGCACGTCATAGAGCTCAGTTCGAGCTGATTAAGCTAAATCTGGGCATCTGTCAGCTGTGTGCATGCGAAACCACCACAGTAACATGTGCTCTTAAATAGTTATGTTTTATACGACGGATTTAAACAAACACGTAAAAATGTTACGATGGGCAGTAACAACGTGTACACCGGATTACAGCTGTCGCATTTGTTTTTAAAAATTGTATCTAAAGTGTTGTTACGAACAGAATTTAGGGTTAGTTTGTGTCTGTGGTCAGAAGCGCTGCCCTAGCTAAGCTGCATTACTGGGCGGTTTTGGGGCTTTTTATGGTTTTGTGGGAGTGGCAAAGTGTAAATGGTCTGAACACACTTGGTCATTCATGGCTGACTGACGTTTACGAACTTACTCAAGTACAGTGATAGGAATTTTTAGTTGACGTTGGAAGACGCAATTAAAATGTGCATTTTCAGGAGCGAGAGATGGAGGTACGGCGCCAAGCTCTGGAGGACGAGCGCAGGAGGAGGGAGGACTTGGAGAAACGACTGCAGGAGGAAACAAGCCGACGACAGAAGCTCATCGAGAGGGAGGTGAAGCTACGGGAGAAACAAAGAGCTCAGGTGAGAGAGAGAGAGAGAGAGAGAGAGAGAGAGAGAGAGTTGTGATGTCACAAAAACTGGCTTAATTGCTCTGGACCAATTACAGCCAATATATGAATTATTAGAGTTTAGCATTGTGGTGATCAGCCTTTTAGCCTAGCTAGCTAACATATAACATAGTTATAGTTAATAATGAACACAGCTGTGGTTGTCATAGCAACATACTGTTTTCTGACAGGATAGGCTGTCAGAAAAATGTTAATCTTTAATCTGTATATTCATAGATATCCTGGTGTAGAGACAGTCAAACATTACGTCCCATATGATGTTTGACCTTTGACCCCTGTTCACAGTCTCGTCCGCTAACCCGCTACCTGCCTGTGAGGAAAGACGACTTCGACCTGCGTGGCCACATCGAGTCGGCCGGACACAACATCGAAACGTGCTACCACATCTCCATCACAGAGAAGACGTGTCGCGGTTTCCTCATCAAGATGGGAGGAAAAATCAAGACGTGGAAGAAGCGCTGGTTCGTCTTCGACCGTAACCGCAGGACACTGTCTTACTACGCCGGTCAGAATAACACACACTACACTTATAGACAAATTGGTGTGTAACGAGTGCCAAACTTGATGTTGTTTTGTTGCCATGGTAACAGATAAACACGAGGCGAAGCTGAAAGGAGTGGTCTACTTCCAGGCCATAGAGGAAGTCTATTACGATCATTTAAAGAACGCACACAAGGTAGGAACATGAGACGATACGGTGTTTATTTTTCATCTCAGGATCAATTGCTTGGATTTTTCTTTATATTTACACAGTATTATGTACACAAAGTGACAGAAAAACTGGTACACCGGTCTAATACTTGGTAGGTCCCTCACAGGAGCAAAGGACTGCAGAAATATCATATGAACATCGCACATCCTGCGTTTCACTGCGTGTCACATGACATAACAGATGTGTATGATAACGTTGAGATCTGGTGGCTTAGGTGTGAACAGCAAAACCCCAAACTCAGATGAGTGTTCCTCTAACCATCATCTGGTGTCTCTAGACGTGTGTGGTGGCACGTTGTCCTGTTGGAGGAATCCAAATCAATCAGAATGAGTACAGGACATGAACTGGTGTAACTCGTCAGTAAGGAGACACACACACAGTGTTCACCTGACAGAGACGTTTGTAGATGTACCAGGGGTCCCATGGAACACCAGCTACACAAAACACATACGATTATGGAGCCACCACTGGACCGTCTGTACCAGTTTTTCAGTATATACTTCAGTATATTCACTGCTAGGAGGAGATATTGGAAGACTTCATACAAATGTCCAATCCCTCAGAAGATCGACAGAAGGATCTGTTGCGAAGGTCCTGGTACTAGATACCACAGAACCCCTTTAGAGGTCATGAAGTGTGTTGACAGCTGTTTAGGCAGTGTAGGGTAGTGTAGTGTTTAAAAGTGTATTAATACTTGTCCAGGTTTGAATTTTAATTATCATGAAACCTTCAACTTGAAACCTGATAAATAAAAGCTGAGGGCTCAATTCTAATAAAGTGACACATTGATGTAGACGACATAGTAACACTACGAGTCTTCAGGATTTATTATATAAAGGTTACACATCTATGACAGGGCGTGTTGACCTACAGAAACTGGTTACCATGGTAATATCTGAGTCATTTACATAAGTTATATAGTTTTTTGCCTGTTCTTTATGATGAAATCGTAAACTGAGATTTTTTATTAAATAGGAAATCATCTAGTTATTTATTTAGCAGATATTTATTTACTGCACTACACTTTGAAACCACAAGGTGGCAGTACTGATTTATCCCACTGTTCCTTCCCCTCAGAGTCCGAATCCGTCCTTAACGTTCAGCGTGAAGACTCACGATCGTGTGTATTACATGGTGGCGCCTTCTCCTGAGGCCATGCGCATCTGGATGGACGTCATTGTCACAGGAGCAGAAGGATACACACAGTTTATGATTTAGATGTGTGATATGATTGCATCCTGTGTGTGTGTGTGTGTGTGTGTGTGTGTGTGTGTGTGTGGGAGGGTGGGTTTGTGGGTGGTAAAGACTTTTTGAATGGACAGATCATGTGACCAGCATCATCATCGCATTGCATCCCAGTGTGAACTGTGTGCAGAGTAAAGATTCAGTACAGCTGTTTGTTTGTTTGTTTGTTTGTTTGTTTGTTTGTTTGTTTGTTTGTTTGTTTGTTTGTTTGGTTACCTAAAGTGCCTTTAGATTTGAGCTGCTGATGAAACTGTGCCTTGGTCCCACAGCCGAACTCTGATTGGTTTTATCACTACACA
>JAOVVF010000026.1:955495-969597 GCA_028565595.1 Duopalatinus emarginatus
AGATGAGGATGGGTTCCCTTATGAGTCTGGTTCCTCTCTCTTACGCCCTCGACCAGGAATTTCTTTTAATCTACTTTCAGAAAAGACAAATGTATTATTTTTCGACATAATCTCCCTGCTTGTCCATCTGTCAACAAGCTTTCATATTCCCTCATTATAAATGTTTCCAGCTGAGCTGTGAGCCAATAATGTACCTCCGTCTTCACCTCTTCATCAGGTCAGTGAATCTTCATCCAATTATTGCTTCTTTTAGGGGACCAAACAGGTGATAGACAGATGGGGCAAAATCAGGACTATAGTGAGGACGCTTTAACACCTTAAAACGATGTTTCAATAAAGTGCAGACAGCGGCATGCAGATGTAACACAACACACTTGGATAGCAGTCTTCTGCGTTTTGTTTGAATTTTAGGTTTCAGCTTCTCAGTGAGCATCTCAGTGTAGCGAGCACTGTTGACTGTTGAACCTGTTTCACTGCACGCTGCTTTTCTTACATGCAATCCACAAATAAACTGATGTTCAATCCTGCACTGCAGTGCCTTAGAAGACAGCGGCCTATACCGAAAGCGTTGACCTATACAGAGACCTATAAAGCGTGGATAAGACGGCCTAGAGAGGTTTTAGTATATCTGGAGTGTGGATCATTTTATATATAAATATTACAGAGTTAAACAGTCAGGAATAAATCAGGAATAAGAGGAGGAAATACTTGGTGTCGTGCTTCTTATACCACACCAGTGTCTACGATTTATTCCATTCATTCAGCTTGTTAAGTCAGTGCAGTGTCTGTCCTGAAGAAGTCGGAGTAAACACTGACACTGGAGACTCCTTTCAGAACTAAACAGTTGAGTTACCGTCTCCCTACACACTCCATCTCATCCATCTCATCTTTCATTTCATTTTGAAACACGTTGAGGTGTGGTGAGGCGTGATGACTCTGACCACTCATCCTTCTGTGCTTCTGAGGCAGTAATGGAAGAGCTCCGTGTCTCTGAGGGAACACATATGCGGATCCTGTCGTTTATTTTACGGCTGATCCCGAGGGAACGCTGTCCTATACTTAGAGCAGTGTGGTGCGGTGAAGACAGGCAGCTGGATGGATGGATGGACCTTCTGCTCTGTGAAGCGTGAATATTTCATCAGGATTTCTTTAGTTAATAGGACATGATGACACATTGTAAGGGGTCGGTGTTATAATTCAGAGGCTGTCAGGTTAAAAGGGGGAATGATTTAACAAAGCCAGTAAAAAGAGCTGCTTCTGTGTGTGTGTGTGTGTGTGTGTGTGTGTGTGTGTGTGGATGCAAGTCATACAGCTTTTCTATACTTTGTAAAAAGACCACCTTTTATTATATTTTAAACAAAATGAAAGATTCCTGATCAAAATCAAAATGAAATTCAAAATCTGGACTGAAATCCAACACGCGTAACTAATTTCTGTATTTCTACAATTATTAATGAGGTATTTTTGTTGTTTTGTAGTCATAGTATATTTTGTGTTTTAGGTGTTTAAATATAGACATGAATTTATGAAGCTTGCTAATACCCATAATTAAGATTAATAATAAATAAAAAAGTGCAGTTCCTGCAGAAACTGTTAGTATAAGTGATACACAGTGATTTAATTTTGAGGACAAACTCCAGTCTGTGTCAGATTGTAGGTCTCCTGGCTTCCAACAGAAATTAATTAATAATAATTAATAATTAATAATAATTTTATGTGACTGGTTTCAGTGTATCTGGGTCCATGTGTGAGTGAGTGAGTTAATGTTTTGATCCCATCCATGCAGTGAAACACACACATACACACTACGGGCCAGTCAGCACACAGTGAGGCCCTATCTGCAGCAGAGCAGATGGGGGTTAGGGGTTAGGTGCCCTGCTCAAGTGCACTTCACTCGAGTCCTGTCAGTTGCAGGGGTCGGTTCCTTAACCACAAACATACGGCTGCCCCACTGTATCCTGATTTTTGTGGTTTTTTTAAACAGTTAAAACAGTCACAATTCAGTCGGATGGGAATGAGAAGGGGTGAACATTTCCACAAACTGCATACAAGTACACTTCTGACTAATGGCAGACATTTTAGCATTCGTCCCATATATAATAGGTGAAGGAGAAGATAAGGCACTCATGCATGGTCCAGCTACAGCAGTGGCAAGTGTACTGTGGGCCAAAACTGGCCCAAATATAGCAGCCATATTTAACGTCATAACATGAAGACTTTGAGCCACATGTGACCCACATGCAGCCCACCATACAAATTATTTACATTTTGGCCCAAAACTGGACCAGCTGTAGCCTGACATATTTTCTGAGTTCCGGTACCTGAATCTGAAGTCACTGCCAGATCTGGGCCATGACTCCTTTCCTATCTAGCGAAACTCATATATGATATATTGATATACCATATCAAATATCAGGTGGATTAAGTAAAACTGTGCAACACACACACACACACAAAAATCTTTCAGTCGATTGTTTTAACTGCAACAGAAATGTGTTATATGTATGGAAGGAGTCTCCAGTGTCAGCGCTTTATTACAGAAAAGAGTTTTCTTAGTAACACGCACAAATTGAATAAACAGTGTGTGTGTGTGTGTGTGTGTGTGTGTGTGTGTGTGTGTGTGTGTGTGTGTGTGTGTGTGTGTCCTTGTACCCACCACTTAGTGTAAATGATTTATGGAGTACAGCACATCAGATGGACGTGCATGAATTATTGATGGAAATGCAACAGAAATTTTAGTATATTAGACATGAAGTGCAGGAAGTGACATCATCATTCAACACTGCAAGTTACGCGGTATAAATGTTAGGAAAGGAAAACACAGGCTGATACAGAATTAGTTATATTATAAAGATCAGGGAGCTTCTTGCACTGTATGTGTGTGTGTGTGTGTGTGTGTGTGTGTGTGTGTGTGTGTGTGTGTGTGTCTCCCGAGACTGAAATATTCTTTGGGTGAAAAAAATGAACATTTTGCCTGCGCTTACTTGCGCTGGAGGAGATGTGCACACATGCTTCACACTTTGCACGAGACACACACCAAACCGCTTCACGCCGTCAAACCCCACCTCCACTTCTGATTGGCTGACCTACTGAGGTTGCTATGGAGATTTATGTAGTGGGACAAGCATGTGAAAGAAGGGTGCATGTTTTCAATGACACCCCCCCCCCCAACACACACACACACATACACACACACACACACACACAACATGATCTGCAACCAGCTCGTGGTCTCATTTTCAGTTTTTCAGCTCCATCATTCGTCGTCTAAGCCAACAGAGGCAGAAAGTGTCAGAAATCCTCTAATGAAAGTCATTGTCTTGTAATAGTCCTGCACTTTTCAGAGCCTGAAGCAGTGAGAGGACATTCAGGAACTAGTTCATGTTGTCCTCAGAGACGAGTGAGAAAGCATCTCTTTCTAAAACTGAGACTCAGTTCAGATCATTAGTGTATAAGTTAATCTCTCGTTAATGAAAAATGTTCCTTAAACGAAAATAGGACACCTCCTTTAATATGCCCTGTTCAGACAGGGTTAGTTTTCCGAGTGAAATTGAATTATTCCCAATATCCTCTGGGATTATAGACTCATCCAGAGTCCATCATGTGTTATACACAGTGGTAAAAGATGTCTCACATGTCTCCGTCTGTATAAAGACACTCCACACACCACTCCTCATCAAGGACACAGCAGTGGAGACACTAAGTTCCTCATAACGGACACTTCAACTTGGTCCACTCCCAATGAAGATCTGGTCAAAAGAGCTCAGCAGCACATGCACTTCCTGAGGCGGATAAGAAGAGCTCACCCCCCCCTCCCCAGCCCCACCACCCCACCTTCTTCGATTCTCACCAGCTTCTACAGAGGCACGGTAGAGAGCATACTGACTAGTTGGATCTCAGTCTGGCCAGGAGCCTGCAGCACCTCTGACTGGAAGTCAATACAGAGGGTGGTAAAGACAGTGAAGAGAATTATTGGGACTTCACTTCCTTCCATCCAGGACACTGTGAAAAGTCGCTGTCTTACCAGAGCTCAGAACATAAACAGAGACCCCTCCTTCCCCCACCATGGACTGTTCTTGCTCCTGTCCTCTGGAAAGAGGTTTCGAAGTCTTCGATGCACAACAGCCAGGTTCAAAAACTGAGCTCTAAATAAAATGCTGGTCCAATTCTTTTTGGACCTTTTTGATTACTCCAGTATGTATATACTATACATACATATGTTGATTCTTCTACACTGAGGAGCTCAATTGTAAATTACTTGCTGACATGCATATTTATATACATATATTTATATTTGCACTACACTTTGCACTACATTGTATCTAAAACACTATTAAAACTGCTGTTTATCTCATAACTACCTCGACCCAAGGCAACAAAATTTCATTCTTACGCTCGTGTACAGTGTAAATTTAATGACAATAAACTCTAAGTCTAAACAGATTACAGCAGTTCAAAGAAAAGAACATCCCATTTTTACTGTCCTGCATCTGAGTATATATGTGTGGCCTGCAGTTCACACCTGATGACCTACAACCTGAACTATAACTAGCAGAACTTTAGAACGATACCAGACGCTTGTACATTTAGGGGGTAGATTTGCTTCACGACGACGTTCTCACGTCAAGTCGAGTTGATGTTATTGTTGTTTCAGCCATATACAGTGTACAGCACACAGGGAAACAAAACCACATTCCAGCAGGACCAGTGTGCAACACAGAACAACACACCTACACAATGCAACATAAACGCAAGACAATTTGCAATAAGTGTGGGGGGGGGGGCTGTGTGGCAGTATATGGTGTTGTCATTGTTAGATGTACACTTAAAGAGTTAATCTGCGTAAAAGTACAATAGTGATTTCCAGTTCTAACAGTCATTAGCAGTGGACACATGTACAGTTATACAGTTATAGTTAAATATGTGTGTGTGTGTGTGTGTGTGTTGCCATTCAAAACAGAGCAATTCCTAAACCAGGTAGTGATGCAGCTGGTCAGGATGGTTCTCGATGGTTCTCGATGGTTATGGTGAGGATGGGAGGTGTAATATTACTGAGATATTAGCCTGGTTAGCTAGCATAGATCAGCTCAGTCTTTTGGTAATATTACTGTGACTGTGGGAATCTGACTCCTGGTATTGTGCCTGCCTGTATCGGTAATCAATGAGGGTGGGTGGTAGTTACTGTGGGTCACATGATGGGTCACATGATGGGTCACATGGCTGCCTAAGAAGTATAAAGTTTGCTTTGTTGAGCTCTCACACTCTCTTGCTGCAGGCATGATGTTATTGTGACTGGGCTCTCCTGTTTTACAGGTAATGAAAGTGATGGGAGACTGTTTTAATGTGTGAGGACTAAGTTCTCATGATTTGTTTTAAGTTAACAGGGGGATTTTTTGGATCCATGTGGTCCACTCTTCATGGAGGACACAGAGGTGACGGACTGAGATCTGCACTGGAATGTCTCATTCTCCTCCAGCTGTACTGTGCTGTGGTGGAAGTATTGAACGCTCTTGCAAAGGACCAGGCCAGCCACTGTTTTACTGTTTTATTGTCAGTTTCACAGGGTTTTTTTTTTATTTATTTTTGTTCGTTTGTTTGTTGCTTGTTTGTGTCCTCCTGTTGCTACCCTGTATCACTTCTGGGCCTTTCTGCCTAGGGTAGCAGTCTTGTGGTTTTACTTAAGCTCACATTTAGATTAGTGTTGTGCTGGAAGCTGGTTGTTCTCCTCTCTCTGTCTCTTGCATAGGCTGTCTCTGTACAAGGCCGGATCTGCACGCAGTTGGTGCTCCCCTGAGGTGGACACTATCTTGGTGTGTAGTGATGCAGACAACACGGTGTGGAATTTTGTAGTGGTATTCTATCTTGATGTGAAGTGCTTGCTGTGTTGCATGCTTGTGTGGTGTTGGGTTTGCTTTCTCTTTCCCTTTTTCTCACCAGGGCCTCCTGAGATGGGAGCTGCATGTGCTGACCCGACCTTATTATCCTGAGGAGTTTCAGCCAGTTGCCCTTTGTGGGCTTTTATGGGTTGCATGTATACTATTTTGTAATAAATTTGAATTTCTTGTATATGCCTTCGTTAATTGTTTCTTTACGGGGAGGGCCTTGAATTCGCCACACTGGACGGTAGGGGTTTCTCCTGCCCATATTAGGGAGTGGCGTAGTCGGAGAGTATAGTAGGCGCTTTGCATCCAGATACTACATGACGTTAGCCTGGTTGGCTAGCGTAGATCAGCTTACTCTTTTGGTAATATTACTGTGACGTTAGCCTGGTTGGCTAGCGTAGATCAGCTTACTCTTTTGGTATTATAATTCCCAAACCAGGTAGTTATGCAGCTGGTCATGATGCTCTTGATGGTTCCTCTGGAGGATATGGTGAGGATGTGGGGTGTAATGTTACTGTAAGGTAATTATATGTACTTCAGTATTAATTTGTGTGTCTGTTGATCTTAAACACCTGATCGTTCTTCTTCAACTGATGATATTTACCCCTTACTGTCACTACCACAGAGACCATATTTAAAACCGGATATAAATATAAAATCATTAGCAGTATAGTTATTGTTAAAAACTGAGGTGAAAGTGTTAAACAGCTAGTTGGTATCCTGGGGTCAGTCATGGTCATCTAGCTCGCTAACTATTAAGTAGCTAGCTAACTTGTTTAATAGAAAACCCTCGTAAAAGATTGTCACATGTATGAAATCGCTGGTGAAGCAAACCTCAGGAAGATTATGTAAAGATGTAGTGAACTCCATTGTAGTGCTACATTTCTTTACCCTGCTAACTACAGCAGAAACACGTCATCGAACTGCGGGACAACGGCTAATAAAGGACAAATCAGCTTGTATTAAAATGGTGTGTGTAATGAACATTTAATTTTATGTGTGATGATCAGAATTCGTCACAATCACTCAAATTATCAGCAGATGCAAAGCTAATCCCATCTGAATAGAGTTTAAGAATCAGGCAGTTTAAGATTTCTCTCATGCGCGCTCTCTCTCTCTCTCTCTCTCCCAGTTTGTAAGTTTTCTGTATCCATATCTGCGTGTTATTTTTAGTGAAGAGATTCAATATTTCACCCTGTCCAAATCTGTCAGCACACACATGAACTTGCCGAGGCGAACACCAGATACAGTGTTTTTTATTAAAAGCACAGCAAGACACCGGTCCCTTGACTGCTCATTTTTGGCCTCAGTACCGATTTTCTCCAGCAGGAGCTCATTAATTGGGCCTCCTTGAGAGTCAGGGCTCTGAGTGGGAGCAGCTCGGGCCCTGAGGAACCCGTCTGGCACTCAGGTGGGGTCCGAGGCTAATGAGGACTCGAGCAACAGCTTCTTACCCCCACCTCCATGTAAGCTTGTCTCAGCTGTCAGGCATAATCACGCCATATGGGTCCCGAGGCTCTGACGTACTGGATAAACATCATTAAATTTTAAAATGAGAAATAATAATAATAATAATAAATGATTATATTGAGCAGCTGTAATATATGTAATATATTTATTTATTTATTTATTTTCATTGTATATCATTATTGAAAATGTTGACCCTCTGCTGGAGCTGTTTTTCCTCTATAATGTCTTGATATTTTTCAAATATTATCCTGCAAATAATTTTTTTTTTATCTATAAAGCAATGACACATTTTCTCCCTTGTCATGTTACTACGAATCTGTCAAAGTGTAAACGTTCCTGTCCTGAGGTTACAGTTTTAGCTCTGGCTGTTATAAAGCACTGACACTGGAGACTCCTTCCTTCAATGCAACACAAAACAAATGTTAATGTCACCATCAAGATTTTTTTTTTAATCAGATCATGTGACAAGATAGTTTGTTTGTATACATTTTTTTGGGAGGCTTCAACTGCCTTAGCCTCTCATCACAGAAAACTAGGGCACCTTACATTAGTCATACACGTACACACACACACACAAACGGAGGTTAATGAAAGACAGTTAATCTGGGTAACGCCTGGCAAGCTTGATATACAACGACCCAATTAAAGATCAAGCACAGCTTTTTACACAACACTGATCTAACAAAGCATGGTAGCTACAGAAACGGCCAAACACACACACACACACACACACACACACACACACAGACATACACAAACATACACAAACCAGTTTGGCAGGTTTTCATGGATGACTGTTGTGGTATTACATAAATCCTTTACATAAAGCCAAAGGGTAAAAGCATGACTGCACCATTACAGTACGCGCACACACACACACACACACACACACACACACACACAAACGTGCATCCACACATGCAACAAGCACCGCCCTGCATTTAAACCCCTCTGTCTCATCTACATTCAGCACACACACACATACAAACACACTCTTCTCTTTATTAGAGCTGAGTTCAAGAGCAGTAAAAGCTGAGTTCAAGTATTAAAACATTTTTTTATTTGCTTTTTTTTAGTTTCAGCTTTTTGACTTTTAAGAATTACAGTAGATGATGTATGTAAACTGTGTTATGGTTTAATTCTGGATTGAGTCAGACGTATAAAAGCTGGGGGAGGAGTTTACACTGTTTCTGGTTTCTCACTAACAGGACCTGCTGTGTTTCTGTCTTATTAACTATAAAAAAGGGGAATAAAGAGGGACTGTTAAAGGAACAGTGTAGGTTTACACTGAAGTGGCGTTAATAACTGGTACACCAGTCTAATACCTGGTAGGTCCCCCACAGGGCCTGTACTGCACGAGCGTTTGGAAATATTCTGTAGGCAAAACAACAGCATACTTCCTGCAGAACGCTCCACAACTCTGTTCTATCACAAGATCTAGGATTTCTGTGTTCCACAGACTGTTACATGGCAACCCAAATGTGTTTGAAAATGTTGAGATCTGGGGACCCCAAACTCAGATAAGTGTTCCTCTAACCATAATCTGGTGTCTCTAGATGTGTGTGGTGGTGCATTGTCCTGTTAGAAGAGGCCAAGAACATTATAGAATGAATGCAGGACATGAGCAGGTGGAACTCGTCAGACATGAGACACACACACACACACACACACACACACACACACACAGTTTTCACCTGTCAGAGACGTTTGTAGACGTACCAGGGGTCCCATTGAATGCCAGTTAAAGAAAGCCCATACCATTATGGAGCCACCACCAGCCTGTACCAGGTTTTCTGGCACTTCAGTGTAGATCTGCTATAATGTAAGTAACAACTTACAGTGTCCAGATTGATGTGGTTTAAAGTAATAACACAGATAATTAACTTCAGGTGGTAACAGTAACTCCGCCCAAACGGAGGTGTGGTGTGTGAGAAACGGACGGTCCGACATTGAAAAGTCAGAAGCCACTGCGTCATGGTATTCACAGCCTGTTTTTATTTATAAATTAGTGAAATAGATTATGTAAAAGAAAGGGGAAAAACAACAGGAAAGTTATTACAAGTAAAACATACCAGGCTCGGTAGTGAATCTAAAAAATACCTGTAGAAAAACATTCAGTATTGACGGTGACGTTATTGTGCTAATCTTTGTTTGGAACCTAACACTCTTTTTTTTTTTTTTTTTTTTTTTTAAAGACATTTCAGTGTCCCTGAGGACGGCGAGACGGTTTAACCTCTCACGTTGTCTTTTTCCTTCCTTTCCTTCATGTAGTTTGTACGGACCTGTTTGTGATGTCATGCTACATTCAGGCCTCTAGCGTACTAATCAATATCAAAGTGAAGCCGTTAGCATGGTGGCGCTCGGGATCCTTACTTTTTTTTCTTTCCGTTTGAATATTTCATACTTTGAATATTTTGCAAGTGTTTTAAAAATCCCAGAATAATTAGGGTCCACAGTGAAGCTTTTCTTGTAGAAAAAGAGTATGAAAGACGTCAGGAAGAGCTCGTTGTGTTTTTTAAAAAAAAGACGTGTTTTTAGGAAGTCATTTCAATTGGTAGAAAAAAAGGATTGCGTTCCCTGATCCTGATTGAGGAGTTTGGTTTCCGGTTATCTGAAGTGCTTTTTCTGGCTATTTTCTTGTAAGTCCCAGAGAGACGGTGTGTTTGCAGCTGTGTTTACACAAAGGTTTTTTATTTATTTGTCGTGAAATAGAGCCAAAGACTCCGTGTTATTGTTTTTTTGCTGGTTCAGGAAGAAGAGTATCTCCGGTGGGATGGATAGAGATGAAAGATTTTTACAAAACATTCTTAAATTCATCGCTTTTTTTTTGCACAAGTTAGGTAGTGAAGTTGTGTGATGATTTTACATATCCTTTCTACATATGCAGTAATTACGTTATGTGTAATATGTGGCATGTTATAAAATTTCAAGGTGCAACGTCCTCAGTGGACGGTGGGAATTGTTAGTTGTATCAAAATATTCATACATAAGTCATTTTGGCTTCAATTTGGATCAGTTCTACTTCCTGTTTGGTGCTACCTTTGTGTTTTTGTTGCCTGAGGACCGGACAGGGACCTTAGAGATGGGAATACGAGTGCGAGCTGGCGTGGTGGTCTTTGAGGACGGGTCGGAAGGGTTGCTCGCGGTCGGGCTGACTGGAGAAGACAACGCCCCTTGGCTGGAAGAATGAGAAGGAGGCTTCTGCCTCACGCTGATGGGAAGCTTGGACTCTCGTGGAAGACTTGTGCTGCCCTTTATGGACCGGAAGGAAGAACAGGATGGTTTCTGAGAAGGCGGGGTCATTTTCAGGTCATCTGCTGAAGGTGTAGGTGAAATTGTGTCATCGTCATCTGAGCCGACAGTGCCGGGACTATCGAGGTCATAGAGGTCGTAAAGAGCATCTCCTGAGCAGCTATCCCTCGGTAGGCCGTCACGCTGCAGGAAGCCGCTGTCCTCATCCTCCGGTCCAGGTGTTGGAGAGTCCCAGTAGCCCTCGTCACTGGGTGGGACGTCCTGGAGATCTTTATCAATGGGTGGAGGAGAAGGACGAGTCAGCTGCTGCTGTTGTTGTTTGCCTACTCTGCTGCTTCCACTCACAGGAATCTTACTAAGCCCCAGACTTTTTACCTGAGGAGGTCTTTTGTCTTGCCGATTTGGCAGGTGAGGTAGAGCTGGAGAACCCTCCCCTTTCTGAGGGAGCATGTGCCAAAGTCCTTGCATATCCGCATCGTCCACACCTTCCGGACTGGCCATTTCCTCTCCACCACCCATGTAGGCCACTATCCCGCTACCTTGTGGGGTTTTAGTCGGTGGACAGACTCGATGACGGGACGGAGTGTATGCAGACATTGATATTAGACCAGTCACCTGTGGAGGAAGGGGTGGTTTGGCTGGGGAACATCTCTCAACATTTACTTGGAGCCCCCCGTTGCTGCTTCCAGTTCCACTGCTGGTGACGCTGCCTCCATTCCCAGAGTCCTCCTCTGGGTCAGCAATGATGTCCCCACAACCGGTTAATGAATCAAAGCTCTTGAGTGAAGTGACATCGGTGAACATGGAGCACAGGCGGTCTTCAGATGGTGGGTCGATCGAGCTGTGATCCTGTGGAGGCGTCATGGAAGAAAGATGGACTGGACTGTCATGTTTGTCTTTGAGAGTTTCCTGTGTTGGAACAATGAGTGAAGATGAAGCTGGTGACTTCTCAACAACTGGTTGCACCAGAGCAGATGAGCTTTTCGCACATTCCTCATTACTATCCTGTGAAAAGGGTTTCTTCCAGGTTGAACCAGTATCTTGTAATATTTGTATCGGAGGTTCCAGTGTAAGTGTCACATTTTCTATGTTCACATTTTTGGAACTGCAGGACAAGATCAGATCGACTCCTTTGGTTTCTTTGACAATGTCCTGGATTTCGATGGAACTGTCACGCGATGGAGGTTTACGGCGCCAGCGTATGCTGTTGAACAGCCCCTTCAGCCCACGTCCTCTATGCCCGAGCGTAGCCGCCCTGTCACTAATGCGAGAGCTATTGCGCCGCAGCAAGGAGAAGAAGCTGAAAGACTTGGTGATGGCATTACATGCAGGAGCAGCAACAGCACTGTTCAGATGGTCGCTGCTGGCTGACTCTTCTTTCTCATGGCCCTCCAACTCGGACAGCTCATCCGTTGTCGTTAAGCCGTCATGGGTTTTGCTTCTAATCAGCTCCTTGTCGGTTACGTCCCCTTTGTTTCTGATGGAGAAGATGCTCGGCATACCGCTGCCAGACCTGCGCTTGCCGAACAGTTTGAAGGCAGCTTTGTTGATCTTTCCGGATGGCTGGGGGTCGCATGGAGGCGGTTCACTGCAACTGATCTGTATTTCCATTACGGCTGAGTCACTATTTTCTCCAACTCCGTTTATTGTCCTTTACTCAGTCACGCCGACTCTCTTTCTCTCTCTCTCTCTCTGTGGTTCTGCCTCCTGCTTTCGCCTGTTGGTGTTCTTTTCTCTCGCTCTCTCTTTCTCTGGCAGCTGCTCATGACGGTCTCTATGGTAACTGGGAGGGCTAAGCCGCTTTCGTCAGCATTAGAGGCAAGCCAGGGCTCTGTCCCTCCGCCTCCACGGTTCCCACCTCCCCCTTCTTCACCCTGTCAGAGCCACAGATCGTTCTCCTCATTATTCATTTCCCTGTTCAATATACATCGGTATACAGTACATCCTTCTGATATGCGCTGATATGTGTTTGTCCCCGAATGATATGTGTTTCCTTGTGATCATGCAAAAAAAGAAACAAAGAGCTTTTCTTTCATTCGTTTTAACCCGTATCTGGCCATCAGCACTAAAGAAAATCCCACGGAAACAAAAAGCTTTAGAGTAGTTCAACATGGAGCTGCTCCAGTGTCACGAGATTTGAATAAAACAAATAACCGGGGATTGTATAGAAATAGAAGAGCAAAGCTTATTAAAGTATTCTGCTGTCTTTTTCCCAGCACACACACACACACACACACACACACACACACACACACACACACACACACACACTTGAAATGGCTCTCAGTGTTGCCTAATGAAATTTAAATGAGATTAAAATGCTGTTGGTGTTAAAGCTCTCGGATCTCGGACCTCGTCCGTACTGCTCCATCACATTCCATGTGGTCACCTCATCGCTCGAAGCTCAGGCCATCTGCCTTCAGCATATGGGCACAGGGTGACTTCGGTTACACTCAACTCTGGGAACGTAAGAGCCTTGAGAAGTAAAACTGCGTTAAAGATGAAAGGGTGGAGGGTTCGGTGTCAGTTTCTGTAACCGTTCATGATTAAGCTTCTCCATTACATATTAAAAGAGTCACTGAAGTGGAGGGTTCAACTCCTCACAGATTTCAGTAATATGTTACTTTACAATAACACAAAAAACTGAAGACTAGCCCTGGCTTTATATCTTCTTGTGTGTGTGTGTGTGTGTGTGTGTGTGTGTGTGTGTGTGTGTGTGTTTGTTTTTCCTCTGTGCCCTACTGAGCCCCTTGGCTGAAGCCTTCAAACCTTAATCTTTTTAACCCCTTGGTGCCTTTTCATTCCCTCCTCCATCTCCAGGATTTTTTAAAGACAGACCTCCTCTTCCATCTCAATGCAACAATGGCTGCAGTAAATAAACCCTGAACAGAGAGAATTCTACCTCTGAACACCTCCACTTTACTGTCTAGATCAGATCATCCATTCATTCATTTATTCATTCATTTGAAAGCATTTTGGTCTCCAGGTCAGTAGGTGGTCCTGTGTAAATGACAAATAACAAATGACATTTCTGTCTGTGGTCTGTGAGGCGTGCAGACTAGAAGGCGGGGCTGTGCCTTAATCATCAGGCCCTTAACCCACTTCTAATAATTGTCACTGTCTTTAGGTCTGTATGAGCTCTGTTTGGAGGTGCGGGAGCTGGAGGTTGCCAAAACCAGTGGTTTGTATCTTGATGAGAATGAATTCAGTATCAATTAAGTCTTGATTTATATGAATTTTCCAGAAATTTAAATACAGCAGGTAAACCTGTCCTTTTATAACATTACCATAACAGCTATGACATAATACCAAACATCTAATAATTCCCATATCAGACCTGATTGGTCCAAAACAGTTGACAGATGTTGTGACATCACACACTGTAGCCCCTCCCCTAAATATTTACATTTACATTTACGGTATTTAGCAGACGCCCTTATCCAGAGCGACTTACAAGAGTGCTTAGTTAAATTCTTGGAGTATCTGAAACTAGTAAAG
>JAOVVF010000026.1:969697-980589 GCA_028565595.1 Duopalatinus emarginatus
GTGTGTGTGTGTGTGTGTGTGTGTTCAGTCCAGTCACTGAGATGTTTATCAGACCAGACTCTGATTGCTCAGGAGTCAATGTGAAGAAACGTCAATGTTTATTCCTAAAAACATTTCCGTTATAAACTTTGCCAAAATAGCTTTGAGCTGAAAGAGTCGCCTCCCATTGATAAGCCGAATCATATGGTCTGACTCGCCACAAAGAACCAGAATTCCCTACAAAGGGGTACTGAATTGTTTTGGAGCTGAAAGAGTCAACTCCCATTGTTGGTCTGAATCAAACAGACTGATTGACTACAAAGAACCAGAATTCCCATCTTCACTACTATGCAGATGTGTGAGGGTTGAGACGTTCGGTGGATGTGAGGAGTAAACACCAAAAAGAAGCAAAAACTAATAATAAAACTTAGAGGAAGAGACAGAGGCATCATTCCTATTTAATTTAAAGGGAGGGTGGCACACGCCCCAGCAGATTTTTGATAAATGCTTTTGTTAATGTGTTTTATTTTATTAGAATACACTGAAGTGCCAGAGAACTGGTACACCAGTCTAATAGTTGGTAGGTCCTCCGCAGGGCATGGGAGACTCAGGTTTGTCAGAAATATAATGTGGACAATGAACATTATATTTCCTGCAGAACGGTCCACAATTCTGTGATATTTTTCCAGAGGTGTAAGATTTCTATGTTCCACATCACGTTGGATCCCAGATGTGTCTGATAGCGTTGAGAGCTGGTGATTTAGGAACTCAGATGAGCATTCCTCAAACTATAATACGGCGTCTCTAGAAGTGATTGGCAATGCATTGTCCTGTTGGAGGATTCCAAACCCATACCATTATGGAGCCTCCACCAGGCTATGTCTTTTCTGTAAGCTCATCAGAGCCTGTTTTTTCGTGTCTGTAGTTGTGATTATTTTATATTATGACTCAAGCACATTCCTCTTAATAGCTTGCTTGCATCCCTCAGCGTGGTGGTTAATCCTTTTGCCCCACGAGCTAGTCGTGATAACAATAAACAGTATTAATTTCAGAAAAGGAGAACTGTGTGAAACAGCAGTGAGCTGATTTTTTGCCATCACTGTATCGCAGGTTATATTTAGCACAACCCAGAACTGAATTTGATATCTCCAGGAAGTAAAGTGCCAAAGAGACAGACATTAGGCTAGGCATAAAAATCCTCCACTTGGATATTATTGCTTCCCCTCTCTCGTTCTCTCTCTGCAATTATATCAGTGTGTGTGTATGGGTGTTACTGTGTGTACTTGGGCTAGTGGTGATGAAGGACCTTGCAAGGATGCTGAGCAGTTTGGAAAATAGGTTACTGCTGCTCAGTCTGAGCTTTTATTGGCAGTGGCAGAGACACGGCTGTGTGTTTTTAGTCTCATGTGTACTCAGGTTGTTTCAGTGAGAAAATACACATATTACCATGCAGACCGGTTCCTTTCATTTATGGCTGTATTATATACACTATATGAAAAAAAGTATTGGGACTTAATCACCGAATTCACGTTTCGTTCTGTCCCATTGGCACAAGTGTAAAAATTAAGCACCTAGCCATCAGTCTGGCCTTCAAAGACCTCAGTAAATGAAAGCATGGTATTATGGTATTATTAAAAAAGTGTTTACCAACCACAGCAACTCAGCCATATAGTGTCAGACCATGTAAAGTTACAGAGCTGGGTCTCTGAGTGCTGGTGCACCAACCTGCTGACTTAATAACTGCAGAGATCCAAGCCTCCTCTGGTATTAACGTCAGCACAAACACTATCAGTGGCAGGGATTTCCATCGAGTCTTATACCACCAAGTACACTGCCAAGCATTGGATGGATTGATGTAAAACACACCACCACTGAACTCTGGAGGAGTGGAAACGTGTTCTATGAAGCAAACAATGACATTTTTCTATCTGGTAGTCTGATAATGGTTTGGTGGAGGCCAGGAGAACGTTACCTGTCCAAGACCCCTTAGTTCCAAGACCCCTTAGTTTCAGTTCAGGAAAATCTTAATGCTTCATCATGTCAAGACATTTCAGACAATCGTCTGTCCCCATCTTTGTGGGAAGGAACAGTTTTTTTTCTGTTCCAGCATGACCAGTGCACAAAGTAACGTCCATGACTGGGTGAGTTTGGTGTGAAAGAACGTGATCTCAGAGCCGTGACCTCAACCCTGTCAAACACCTTTAGGACGAACTACAAAGGTGATTAAGTGCCAGGTCCTCTCATTTAACATCAGTGTCTGACCTCACAAATGCTCTTCTGGATGAATGCAAAATCGTGTAGAATGTCTTTCCAGAAGAGTGGACGGTCTGGTAGCTGTAAAGCAGGGAACGCCTCCATATTAACGTCTATAGATTTAGTATTCAACGTCATAAAAGTAAAATCATAATCCTCATTGACTTTACTGACTCATACTCTCGGACATATACATACAGTGTATGAAGAGGGATTTCTTCATTAGTTTGAGGCAGCGACATTCCGGCATTCCAGCAGCTCACACAAACTCCGCCTTCTTTTAAATGGACAATCTTAAATCGTTCATTAGAAAAGAAAATAGAAAATAATAGATTGTAGTCATAAAAATATACATTTACATTTGGCAGATCGCCAGAGCGACTTATGGTTTAAATCATTTATACAACCGAGCAGTTGAGGGTTAAGGGCCTTGCTCAAGGGCCAAACATTGGCAGTTTGGTGGTGATGGGATTCGAATTCATGACATTCGGATCAGAAGTCCAACTAAGCACCAATGTTTACTGCACAGGAACTGCTACTGTAGTGCACGACATGCCCCGGAGGCGGGATTATACACTCCAGAGAGCATGTAATTGGATGAGAACCAGATAAATACAGGTTGGATCATCATAAAATGTTCCTAGATGTTTTACCATATTGGTGTCCAGGACACCACGATCGGTACCATTTTTTTATACTTCAATGTGTAATCCAGTGCATTGTGGGATTGAATGAATGTCTTCTACATTTGAAGACTGATGGAGTGTTTTTCTGTGCTAAATCTTTATCCTACCTTAATTCTTAATCCATAGTGGTTTTGAGGAGGTGGTGTTTAGAGATTACTGTCCAATAGGAGCCCAGACTCCTGTAATCAGGAGATTAATGTCTTATTAACAAGGTTACACACAGACACCCAATTGTTCATTATGTCAATCAGGTCCTAATTCTCCAGATTAACACCGACACAGTCACATGCTGAAGCTGTAAGACGGAACACAGTGATTAGTGTTAAAGATTATTTTTAAAATTCATCCTTGTTGTTGATTTCGAGCTGAAAAACTGAATGTTGATGTGTGTAAACCTTATCCACGATCAATGTGTTTGTGGCAGACGGACAGTGCGTCCTCTCTGGCTGTTAAAGTAGGAAATACGTCAACGTGTGTGGTGCTGTTATAGAAAAATAATCAACAGTTGTGTGGTGTGATGAAGAAGCTGATCATCATTCTTGAACATCTTGTCACGAAGTGTTTTGTTACTCTGAGTCTTTGTGTGCCACAGAATGATGTTGTATTTGTTGTATCTGTTTTTGTTACAAAGCTCTGACACTGGAGACTCCTTCCTTTTATAAACGTCTGCAAAAATCTAGATATAGGTCTTTCTTATTCCACTGAATATCAGGGGATCGTTTCATTTCTCAGCATGGAACAATGGTGGGAAACACACACACACACTACAGACGCAGTTTACAGAGATTAGTAAAGGAGTTTTCCTGCACAATACCTTAATCTTATCTGTAATCCTGTTCTGTCTGAGACAAAAGTCTCAAGTGTTCAGGAGCCGTAATCACCCTCTGGGACTCCTAAAAAAAAATTCCATCCAGGTTCTGAGTCCTCGTGGTCCTCAGAGACACTTAACCATGTTGTGGTTGATGGTGATGGATGTGTCTGGTTTGTGGTTAATATTGATGCCTCAGTGATTTATTATAAATGTAAATGATCAGTGATGACTCCGACCCTGAACACTGACCTCTGTGAACTTTACTAATGACACATGACTGTCAGGGTTTATGGTTCAGCAAGCAGAACAATGTTAAAGGTATTTAGTGGGGTTTATGGATATCAATCTCCAGCTTTAGACATAGTGTCACCCAGATGGAAGTATATATATCAGATATCTGGACTGAAAATCAATACAACGCTGGATAGATACACGAAAGCACTACTGCTAACCATTTCAATATCAATATCAGAGTAATTTACCACTTTCTTTTATTTATTATTAGCTCTACTCTGATTTATGTGTTTGCTATGTTCTTTCTGGCTCCGCCCTCTTTGTACACACCTCTCTCTCTCTCTTTGTCCATGCTCATTTATTAAATATTTCCACCAATACAGTTTCTAACCGCCCACATACCTTTACATCTCCCTAGCCCCGCCCCTTTTCACATGTATGAAAATTCACAAAACATACACATACACGTCCCCAAACCACGGCGCCTGGGGAACAGTTGGGGAGTTGGGTGCCTTGCTCAAAGCCACATCAGTCATGTCTTGCCTTGTATAGGGATCAGACCTGGTTTCCTATCCTGGTTCCCTAACCACTAGGTCATGGCTGTTCCAGACAAATGCATGTGTGTATGTACGTATGCATGTGTGTATGTATGTGTGTATGTATGTATGCATGTACATATGCATGTGTGTATGTATGTATGCATGTACGTATGCGTGTATGTATGCATGTATGTATGTATGTATTTCAGCCCCACCGTTTTGCACACAATCCCTAAAACCGTTTTTATTAGTTTTTAGATGATTCTGATTCTGATTCAGACTCAGCAAACAAATTAATCTGTGGTAATGACGGAGATTTCAGTTGACTGCTTTCCATCCTTTTTGTTTAAACATTTAATTTTCCTCTTTAATGCTATTGACATTCTTAAAAAAAACCTCTTTTCCTCTCATTCTGAACTATGACACACGTATCTTCTATACTGGATTTACATTACAGAATACATCCTCGTATTTATTAATTTTTTTGTACACAGAGGTTGTCGCGCATATACACTGCCTCACTGACGCCACACTCGCACGCACACTCGCACGCTCACTCGCACACACACACTCACGTTCTTCATCTATCTCTCTTCGCTGATCCTAACCCATATACACATCTCAGTCCTCCAGCGAGCCTCAGCAGGTCATTCGAGCCACTCCAAACTCCAGACTGACAACAGCCGGCTCGTTCTTGGAGCCAAACGAGCCTTGGAGCTCAGTGTATCCGTTCTCTGAGGCACTGCTGCCCTCTACAGTCCGTTCTCCGCTGCTGATGGGTGGGATCTCGTCCTCCTCCTCCAGCGCCTCTTCTCCATAAACCTCCTCCTCATCGTCGTCGAACTGCCGCGCCTCCTTTCTGCTGACCGGAGCTCCGAGGATGAGAGACCGCGGCCGAGGAGGAATACTGTGCTCCTTCGGGTGGTTTAGAGGAGACGTGTTCACTCCGAACTTATGCAGCTTCTGCGGAGGGAAAGCAGGAAGCTGGTAAGCTGGTTCATGGAATAGTAGGAAAGGTCAGGAGACGTCTACTCACCTCTTGAAGGCTTCGCACGGTGTTTTCCAGATCCTTGTTGCTTTCTTTAAGCGCGAGAGTGTGTTTGAGGATCGACTGGCGTGGGTGCATGGAGCGGTCAAACTGGTGGTACATGTTCCTCCAAAACCTGAGGCACAAAAGCAGTTTATATACGTCTTATAAATAAAGAAATGTCAATTTACACACGATCTGTTTCAGACTGCAGTAAATTACAATTACGATCAGTAAATGAATCTATTAGCATTGACTCCGCCCTTCACACGTCATACTTTTAGGTAGAAACGACCCGATTTAAATATGCGTTAATCTTCTGAACCTGTCTGCACCAAGTCTGCATGACACCAGTACCACACTAAAGTGACTCCAGAAACGTCATTTACATTTTCTGAAATGAAGTTATAAAGTAGGCAGCGTACTTAAAGTTCCAGGGTTGTGTGGATGGTTCCAGAACCGGGTGCGATTCTGCGAAACTCGGGCTGTACACCGGGTTGAGGAAATTCTGCTGCTCGCTTAACAGGTGAGCCCACAAGGAATACGTCCTCTCTTTTAACCTGCAAACACAAACAAACACAAACACACACACACACACACACACACACACACACACACACACACAGTAGGTAAAAAGTCAACTTCGGAAACCTTTGCCTGTGGAAAACCTTCATCTTACTAGAAACACCCTCTAATTTAAGATTCAGACTGTAAAAATAATGCAGCAGTACACTTTATATACTGATGTCTCATTTGTTTATACACTTAAATATCAGTAAAAAACTGGTACAGACTGAAAAGAAACTGTAGTGGCTCAATAATGCTATGGGTTTGTTTAGCTGGCATTCCATGGGACCCCTGGTACATCTACAAACAGGTGAACACAATGTGATGAGTTACACCTGTTCATGTCCTGAAAATCGTTCTGAAGGGTTCTGCCTTTTCCAACAGGACAATACACCACCACACACATCTAGAGATGCCAAATTATGGTTAGAGGAACACTCATGCGAATTTGGGCTTTTGCCATTAATGTTATCGAACACATCTTGGACGCCATGCAACATGCTGTACACAGAAACACTACATCTCGGAAAACTAGAAAAAATATTTCTTCAGCCTTACGCTCCTATATAGGACCTACAGAGTATTAGACCGGTGTACCAGTTTTTCTGGCACTTCAGTGTATATCAGATTTTTTTAAAAAATGTATTTATTTGTTCGTTATTTGTTTCTCAAGTGTTTCCACACACTCACTGCAGCTCCTCTCTCTGCCGCTGGTTGTTCCCCAGGAAGTTTCCGAACTGACACGAGTGCACGTGCTCGTGGATCTGGATGAGGAACCACTCGCTGAACTGGAAGGCCTGTGGAAACTGCTCCGTCAGCTGCCACACACTCTCCAGGAACTGCGTAAAGATGGGAGAGACTTCCTTCGGGTCGCCGTCCAACTGGTCGCACCTGGGGAGGTCAGGCAGAGACGTCAGGAAGAGGGAGAGCGAGGTGACTATACAAGAGGATCTCTCAGACACACACGCACGCACACACACACACACACACACACACACACACACACACACACACACCTGTCTGCAAACTTGTGTCCAAAAGAGATCCAGTCTTTCTCGATCAGCACCTTAGAGAACAGGAGACAAGTAAAATTTACTGCAGAGAAAAAAAAACTGGGCTGAGAGCAAATTTCCAGCTACATCCAATGCAAGCAGACCCGCCCATACGTTTTACTGCTAAAGCCACACCCCTAAAACATGTGATGTCTAGGCTACAGTTCTTGGTTGATTTTTACAGCAAAATGACAGCACAGCCTGATGTTTATGGTCCACATCGTGTTGCTGGTTCACTTTTATGTAAAAAAAAATATTTGCATAAATAAATGAACAGTCAATTCAAAGCTCCGCCCCAAACCATGTAATTCTTAGGATGTGCTGGATCAGGAAGTGCCCGTCTTTCTTCGATTACTCATCCTGATTGCTTGGACACCAAAGTTTCACCTCTAAGCAGATATTTTTTTACATTTGTCCTGAAATCACTGGCCGCACCTTCACGTCTTTTCGCTCCGATCCTAAATATTTCCGCACAGTAGAGATGAACTCGTACCATGAACCCTTTGATAGTCCTGTAATAAGGGTCCATGAGCAGCGCACCCAGAGAGCAGACCTGAGCCGTGCGATCCCATCCGTCTGAGCAGTGAACCAGCACACTGGCGCCCTCTACTGTCACCGCCTGCAACATTAAACACAGTCAAAACTCCCGGAGACGTGAATAAGGCTGTTGAATAAGACAATAGCGTTTAAATGAGAGTAAATATTATACTTTATCCTGGAGCGCATCACCTGACCTTCACGAGGAAGATGGCAGCGTCAACGATCGCTTTGATGTGACGTAACCAGCCGCTGTTTTCAAGTCCTACCAGGAATTCGGTCATGGAGAGACCACGACTACCTACCACTGAGTGAGAGACAGAGAGAAACAGAGAGAGAGAAACAGAGAGAGAGACAGAGAGAGAGAGAGACAGAAAGAAAGAGACAGAAAGAGAGAGACAGAGAGAGAGAGAGAGAGAGAGAGAGAGAGACAGAAAGAAAGAGACAGAAAGAGAGAGACAGAGAGACAGAGAGCGAGAGATAGAGAGAGACAGAAAGAGAGCAAGAGACAGAGAGTGAGAGAGAGTGTGTGAGAGAATTTGTCTGCTGCTCATGCAACATTAGGGGGCAGTGTAACACACTCAGACGAGTATGGATGAGCTCGCAGTCACCCATAATTACCTAGTGTCATTATATCAACTATGAAGAATGTATGCTACCCGTCCCTTCCTAAAAACACCAATTCTGCTCTACAGACTCCCGGTTACATATGTCTGGAACATGAAACTCGTGATCTATGAGTGATAGAGGGAACGTTTTCTGCCGGGCCACTCGGAAGTCTACTGAGGGGACAATTTCCCAAAACATATGTATATATATTCTGTCTCAAGACCTTCCAGAAGTTTCTGTAGGCTGCCTCTCATCACATGGATGTTCTCGATGCCCACGAACTGGAAGCGGATGTTGGAGTAGTTGTCCTCGTTCTCGTAGCCTTTCCCCGCTGCCCGATTGGCCAGTGCGTTCAACTGGAACACATACAGAGAACAGGATTAAACACTTCCTGCTCGTTTAGTGTGTGTGTGTGTGTGTGTGTGTGTGTGCGCACGTACCTTAGGCCTGGTGTCCATGACGTAGACGAAGCGGTTGTTGTGGTTAGCTTTGCTAATGGATTGAAGCATGTGTTCATCTTCAAGACAGCGAGCGCTGAAGCCTGAGAGAGGCTGACTGCATCGACACACTGCAGCCTAACACACACACACACACACACACACACACACACACACACATTTCACTGTTTAATCAATCCTGACCTCAATCATATAAAATCGGTTCACCAACAGGAAGTACACAAGCATGCTGACATCATGCATCTCTCTCTCTCTCACTCACTCACTCACTCACTCACTCATTTATTTACTCACTCACTCACTCACCCTCCCTCCCTCCCTCCCTCCCTCACTCACTCACTCACTCACTCACTCACTCTCACTCTCTCTCTCTCACATACACAGACATTTCGTTCTTACCTTCTTTTCCTGGTAAAAGTAGGTCAGGACAGGGAAGCGGCCTTTACTCCTGAACTTCGAGCTTCCCACGATGATGGGTTTGCTGGCGGTGATGGGAACGTACAGGTCTCTGGGGTACGTCTCACACACCTGAACACACGACACCATGCAGCTTACAGTGGAGCAGTAAGGAACGAAAGAGGAACAGACCTCGTTAGAGCGACAGACGAGAGTGCACTCGTTCATCTGGATAAACCCCTCATTTCACCTTGTACTCTCTGTTAACATCAGTCAGCTGCCACTGGTCACATGGTACACCCATACGCTCAAACTCCGCCCCCAGGTCGATCAGCTGCCAGCCCTCCTCTCGCTGCTGCTCGTTCTGCTTGGGGTTGTAGGAGAACGCGTAGAGCTCGTCGTATGACACTACACACACACACACACACACACACACACACACAAAATAAGCACACTGTTACAAAGACAAGCAGGAGTCACCATCTGGGCTGAAAGTCACACACACTCACACACTCACACAGACACACTCACACAGACACACTCACACAGACATTCACACAGACACTCACACAGACAAACTCTCACACACACACACACACACTCACACAGACAAACTCTCACACACACACAGACAAACTCTCACACACACACAGACAAACTCTCACACACACACACACACAAACTCTCTCTCACACACACACACTCACACACACAGACACTCACACACACACAGACACTCACACACACACAGACATACTCTCACACACACAGACATACTCTCACACACACAGACATACTCTCACACACTCACACACAGACAAACTCTCTCACACACACACACACACACACACACACACACACACACACTCACACAGACACACAGACACTCACACACACTCACACACTCTCTCACACACACACAGACAAACTCTCACACACACACACTCGCACAAACTCGCACACACAGACACTCACTCACAGACACACACTCACAGACACACACACACACACACACACACAAACACTTTCACAGCGTCTCGTTTGACTTCATTAAAACTTCACATATGCTTTGATATTTCCCGGACCTGGCCTGAGCAGCCGGAGCAGTGAGCTGTAGACATCATGGCAGTCTCTCTCACGCGGTATCACGAAGTGAACGACTCGGAAGTTGCGGCAGTGGATGAGAAGCGGACAGCCGCCGGCGCTCAGAGACTGTTTCTCTACAGACGCGATGTGGTGATGAAGGATCTGCAGGAAGAACACGTACAGTATCGGAGTCAGATCACGTGGCAAGGTTTACAGAAAGCAGATAACAGGAGGCTGTGCACCAGTTTATCACATTTATTATCATCATAAACTTTATGATTTGCCAGAAAAGCTGGTACAGATGAGCCTGATGGTGGCTTCATAATAGTACAGGGTTTGTTTAGCTGCCATTCTATGAGACCCCTGGTACACTGTGTGTCTCCTTTCTGACACCAGTTCATGTCCCGCATTCATTCTGATGAGTTTGTCCTCTTCCAGCAGGACAATGCACCACCACACACGTTGGGGATGGGGGGTTCTACACAGTATTAGATTGGTGTACCAGTTTTTCTAGCACTTTAGTGTATTGTGCTTTTGTTACTTATTTTTTAATTGCAGAATTTGCATGTAGACTACAGGTTTAAGAGACATACTCTTTAGTGTATATTAGAAAAAATATTTATAATATAATATTAAAAAATAGTTGATAAAATAATTA